>ML976015.1:32997-66710 GCA_010015635.1 Clathrospora elynae
TTAGCAAGCATAGGAACTAATGTTTGTCAAGCCCCTGGTTCCTTAGCAATTACACAAACTATATATAGCAAACTTCTCTATGGTTTTATTCAATCAATCACTTCATGAAAATCTTCCGAAACACTACTCTGACAAAACCTACATACAATTGCAATCACGCTGCCAATGCACCAACCTTCTCTACCATGATAACCACTGTAAAGCCTATTAAGATAGCCTGAATTGAGCAGTTACCTGTGAGGATCCGTCCGACTGGAGGGTACGACCGGAGCTGGTAGGCTCAATGTATGGTACGTAGTTGGGGGGTTACAAGGTTGGTTCTCTGGGATGAGTGGGATCAGGATTGGGGAGTGATACTTAGACAGTAGAAGGGGCTCTCTGTGAAGTGTATCAAGGGGGCAATCCAAATCAGATCAATGATGCAAAGGCAGTAGAAGGGTCTCTCTGCAAAGCGGATTGGAGGCACAATGCAAAGCGGATCGAAGATAGAACAGTAGTATTGCTTGTCACTTAATGAGTTGAACATATTGAGCCATAAGGGCTCTCAGTGCTGTATATATACTATTGACTGTCCCGGTTTGAGAGGAGCGTGATGCTCATTTGCGAGCGCTCATCCATGAGCGTTCATTCATGAACAGTCATCATTGCGCAGTCGTCAACGAGCGATTGTCAACAAGCAAGCGTCACTGAGCAATCATCAACAAGCATTTGATTACCCTGGCGTTGTCGGCCAGTCATCCCGTGATTATTGATGACTGCTTACCTGTCCTGGTAAGCGCTGACATGCTTGTTTATGAGTACCCCACAATAGGCGTTCATGCACATGCGGCACAGTTGCCTGTCCGCCTTGTGCAACCTCATTGGTTGTTGATTAGAGAAGGAACATTGTTCGCTGTTTCAGCATTGGCTGGATCGTAACAGCACCGTTAACTGTCCGCCTTGTGCGACCCCATTGGTCTTTCTTATGGACAGAACATTGCCTGCTTCATTGGTATTGGTTGGATTGTAACAAACACCAGGGAATTTGCCCCCAAATTCACTGGAAATCCACGGGTACCACTGTTTTGAGTGGTGAAGATAACATGGAGATATAATTGATATGTACGGCTCAGAACGCCCCAGAGTATATCTCAGAATGACCAAGCCGAATAGCCTTTTGACCCAGCCGAATAGCCCTGGCCTTTATTATGCCAGCCCTAGCCTAGGATACAGACCGGGCAATCATGCTTCGTTCTTTATTCTCCTCAAAAAAATAGCATAAAGGCCATCCATCACCATTATCTACAAGATTTGTCCCGACTAACAACATGAACAATAATTACAATTTGCTCACTGTCGCATCCCGGCCGTCCGACGTCGTGGCCGCAACTCCATCTTTGTCCCCGCCAATGAGATCTCCGGCCCAGAACCTGTACGGAATTAATGCAATAGCTCAAGCACCCTTTCTACAGTCAGACCACAGATGGTCAATTTGGCATTCGTGAAATTCCAAACCCGGCAGACGCTGATATGGAGTAAGGCATCAACTTCAGTGCAGGCAAAAGTAGGGATACTAACAACAAGCCCAGCATCTAGTTCATCCATGGCTTGACTGGAGGCCGCAAATCGACATGGACGCATCCAAACGACACCTTCACACCAGACCTCATACGCGCCCAACATCCTACTGCGCGAATCATCGCCTACGGCTAAGATGCCAACGTGGTAGGTCTCTGGAGGAACGCCAGCGGGAAAGACCTCCGTGGACATGGAAAGGCTCTGGCCTATTCAATATCCAATAGCCTCCCAAACGAGGCCATCTTTTTGATTGCACACAGTCTCGGCGGTCTAGTCATGGAACAGGCCCTCGTCTCTCTGGAGTCGAACGAACGTCGTTTCCGCAATATTGCTGCTCGCACGGCGGGAATCATCTTCATGGGCACGCCGCATTCCGGATTCTATCTTCCGACGTGGGGAAACAATCTTTCAAGGCTCTTTGTAGGGTATCGTGAACAGTGCGCATGCAGGGTGACAGAGGAATGGAGGTTGAGTTTGTGGAATTGCACATGCAACAGTCTGGGTTGCAATCGCACGCTGAATAATATTTTCAGTCATGACGGGCAAGGCCTAATTACTATTGGTGAGTTGGACGGGCGTCATAACCTGATGAAGTTGGAAGGTAAAACTGGGCAAGCTTGTGTGTGTACATGCTATGGAAACTCGGATATGAAGACACGAGGTGCACGCTAGCTTATCTGGGTAGTGGGGTAACGCAAGCGGTCGCCCACCCCGAACAGTAACCCTTTACGTCTGACAGATATACTTATTCCTATCAACCTATCCGCCTTCACTAACTATCACGACGCTAAGGATTTGTCTAATATTACTATCTCTACTATGCTAGAGAAGACGGCGCTTAAAGCTACGCTCCCTATTCTAAGTCTAGAGTTCTTGCTTAGAGCCACTGCCGGGAGTCGCGATAGCTGTCAGTAGGACCAAGTCGAGAACATCAGAGGAAAAGCGTGATGTATTAACTATGGGGATGAGAACTCTATATATCGATATCATCGGAACTGGGGTGCCGAAATGGATGAGGGCATCATATGCACTAAGAACTAGGGTACCAAATATACTCCGGGCACAAACATACCTCGGGCACCAACACCTAGAGGGTCATGGAGCACCATGGCTGACAATAGCCACATTTTCACCATGCTCTTTGAGCTCGCTGCACGGTTTATAGACTCCGAGGATGTCGACAAACACTCTGATGCTCTGCCAAAAGAGTTCATCGTTGATATGATGCTGTGGCGACAGCGTAAGGCCGCGTCTATGGCTAAGAAGGCGGTATCTGCTGATCGTCGTAGGTTGGCACTCGAACGATTGCAGGCTTTACGGCAGCAGCGTGACACTCTTTAGCATCTGACTATGCAGCCTGAAAGCACATCATCCTTCATTGCGCGCGCAGATCTCACTTCTTAGCTTGCGCCTCAGCCCCTCACAATAAAGGCCTGCAAGTGGCACATTTATTGAGCCTTCGCGCAGCTGAAAAGCTCTTGCTGCCACACTGAACTTGAATCGACATGAAAAGCCGGAGCGTTCAATCTGCGATTCGAAGCGGATAGACGATGACGGACATAGGGCAAATAGGCGACGGAATGACTGGAAGAGGACTTCTCTGGACATTGCAACTTATGGAACGTGGATGCATTTCGGAAGATTCGGACGCTGCAAAGAATACGAATGCTTACATAATAACGCTGTGATATGCCTTGCCCAACTCAAGAAACACGAGTCACCCCTTTCGATATCACACTACCAGTTGCTATCTTCCCTCACGCGGCTTGCTTGCCCCGCACCTCCAACTTCCTAGGTTTCTTCTTCTCTTTCTGCGTCTCCTCTCTCTGCGCAGCCCCCTCCTGTGCCCTCCTCTGCTCAGTCATCTGATCCGCCGCCCGTCTCAACGCTTCCGGATCCGGTATACCATTATCCTCTTCCCCATCTCCTTCACCACCCTCGTCGTCTTTCCCTTCACCCTCCTTCCCTTCCATCCCCTCTCCCTTATCGCCCTCCTTCCCTTCCATCCCCTCTCCCTTATCGCCCTCCTTCCCTTCCATCCCCTCTCCCTTATCGCCCTCCTTCCCATTCCCATTCCCACCCAACTTGACCCACGGCCCCCTCACCCCCCCAACCCCCGCCCCCACCAAAGTCCCAACAGCTGTCGTAGGAATCGTCGCCACAGTGCCCACCAACGTGCCCACCACGGTCCCCAGCCCCGCACCCACCATCATGCCAATGCCGCCACCGCCCACACTCCCCTGGAATGCCCCGCTACTCAAAAGCCGTGCTTTCTTGCTATTGCCGTGGGCTTCGATTTCGTGGTTGTACGCATCTTGCAGGTATTTTTCGCGCTTGGCGGGGTCTTTTATGGTTTCGGCAGCGGAGCGGAGGGACGAGGCGGTTTTGGCTGATGAGAGTGCTGCTTCGGCTTGCTTTGCAGCTTCTTGGAGTGCGTCTTCAGGGCTGCCTGACTGGTTCGCTATGGACTGCAGCTCGGGGGTAGAGAGATCGGGTTTCTGCTGGTCTAGCTTTTTGGGCGGCATGCTGGGTGCTGATCGTTTAGTGGTATAGAGGTGGAGAAGGAGGTGGTGGAGGGCGAAGTTTGCTGACAGTAGAGGGGTGCCATGGTGTAATGGGTGTTACGGTACTTGGTGCCGGGACGTTGCAGTAGGTTGCGGCTGTGACGTCATGCTTTGGGGTTTCCAAGGACTATAAACTTGGAAGAAACAGTAGTATCAGCATTAGAGCGAAATGATTGTTTGTGAGAATGTGAGCTTGAACATGGCAAAATTATTTGGAATCAATGGTTCGTTCGCTAGTCGCGCGTCGAGTCCATGTCATCAGTCATATGTACCATGGTTGGGGATCAGTCCGCGTTCAACCACGTCCAAAATCTACGACCAAGTCAGGGTCCAGCTCGCCTGCCATGCTCCACCACTTGTCACATCGTTTAGCCCCGACAGCTTCAGCACGCTGCTAGTCTGGTTGTAGTCCACCTTGCTCGCATCAATGGCCGCGCCATTCAGCTTGACCGCTCCTATAGCACCCGCAACACCTAGGACAGTGACATTTCCTAGAGCATTCGTATCCTTGTACTCGCCTTGAACATCAACCTTCAGCTGGCCGTCCATGGCAGCGAAGGAGATATCGAGGGTTGCTTCGGGCTCGAGCGACTCGCCATCATCTACGTACAGGCTACCAGATGCAACACCATCAGTCGAAAGCGCGACGATGAGTCCCCAGGGATTCTTGCGAGACTCCGTGGTCGTGTAACCAGGCTCTTGGGTAGGTAGAACTGAGCCACCGCGGATGAACACCGGGATATGACCCAACGGAGCAGAGATTGTGGTATTGACACCAGCATCAGCCTGTACGCGCTCGCCAGAGTACCAGTCATACCAGCTCGCACCATCAATAATACCCGGGAAAATGCCATGCACAGTGTCGACCTGCGGCTCAAGCACCGGAGTGATTAAGATATTCGGGCCAAGCAAGAACTGCGTGTCAACACCAGCAAGCTGCGGCTCGTCCGGGAACTCCCAGGCCAGCGCTCGCATAACGGTTGATCCAGTCGTGTGCGCATCATGGAAGAGGGTGTACAGGTATGGAAGCAGCGAGTACCGGATATGCATCGCAGTCCTCGACGCGGATGCCACAGCCTCCCAGCGGAAAGGCTCTTGAGAAAGAGCTGACAACGTGTTGTGGTTGCGGTAAAAGGGGAAGAAGGCCGAGAGTTGCATCCAGCGGGCGCACAGTTCCATGTCAGTGTTTCCGTTGAAACCGCACGTATCGACGCCGAACATGGGGATGCCGAAGAGCGAAAACGATAGCGCCTGGGGAATAGAGAAAAACATGTATGCCCACTTTGACGCGTTGTCGCCGCCCCAGTGGCCTGCCCATTTGCCGCTACCAGCGAAAGTAGATCGGCCGATGATGAAGGGGCGTTTCCCTGGAAAGACAGAAAGAAGACCCTGGTAGGTGGCGTTGATAATCTGGTGGCCAAAAATGTTGTGGGCGTCGTACTCCTCCATGCCATTCGCATGTGTCGCATTGGGGCTAACAGCATGGACAGCAAGATCGGCTCCATCCTGAACATGGTTTATGACATACGGGGGATGGTTGACATTCCGCACACCAGGCGTCGGCGTTGTTCGAAGGTAGCTAGTGGAAGTGGAGCTGCTCTCTGTTGTGGTCGGTGGGCCAGCCTGGCTGGAAGCAGCAGCTGATGCCGAAGCAGCCTCTGTACCGTTAATAAGGTTGAAGCCTTCCGGATAGTCGTAGATGATGTTACCAACTTCGCCTGGTAGTGCAAAAGGGGGGTGGACGGGGTTGAGCGTTACGTTGCCGGTTCCACAGGAACCCACACAGAATGAAGAGACTTCGGACATGTCGATCCAGAAGCCACTGAAGGGGACCTCTTTGTGCCACTCAACCATCTCCCTAACCCACCAGGAAACACCATTTGAGGACATCCAGTCAGGGAAAACGGTATATCCTGGCCAGACGGCACCGATATACTGGCTTCCATCGGGGTTGGTGAGGAAGACGTCAGACTTGTTACCCCGAGTGTAGGTATCGTAGGCATCGCTGGCGTTCTGCGGGTTCGGGATATAGATGGCACTGTCGACGATCGGGACGAAGTGTTGGTTGTTCTCGTGCAGCCAACCGAAGAAATCGGCGACACCAGAGGGAGAGAAGGTGACGGGATCGAGCGTGAAGTCTCGGTATTGGTCCATGTAGTCGATGTCAAGCCAGATTGTTTCTGCTCATTTCAGCAAGGTTCTCTCTTGATGACTGGAGAACTTCGGAAAGCTTTGCAGGAACATTCGCGTTTTGGAAAAAGACGTACCCATGGGAATCTCAAATGCTCTCATCGTCTCCACAATACTCCTCAACTCAGTCCAGTTCCGATAGCCCCAGCGGCACTGATGATACCCAAAAGTCCAGTACGACTGCATGGTCGGTAATCCAACAGCCGACTCCTGATATTGCTTAGTGACCTCCGGCTGACTCGGTCCGTTGAAAAAGAACAAATCGATGGCACCACCCAACGTCCTCCACGTCAAGTTTTCAGGCTTGAGGACTACATCCATGCCATGCAAATTGCGATAATACACACCGTGGGAGCGTGACTCGTACGGAGACCCTCCGCCAGACCTGCTCTCGTAGCCGAAACTGCGTTGATGGACCTCGGATAGCTTCAAGGGAGTTTTGGTCCCTTTACCGCCCTTCTCGAAATATCGTGTCTCCAGGTAGAAGGGATGACTTCCGTACAGGTTTCTGTCAATCGGATCGCCGACGTCGGCAGCATAGATGGTGGCTGTGAAGTTGTTGTTGAGGCGGAGGCCGTGAATACGTTCGCCGAGACCGTAGAGGTTGTAGTCTTCCGGCAGAGCGTTGACAAACTCGACGAACTGGTTCTCGTAGATGAGATGGGTGCCCTGTGTTGTGAAAAGTACGTCGCCTGTGGAGCGTCGGCAGATATTGAACCAGAAAGATGGGTCGTTACCCCCTGTTGTATATGTCAGTGCCGTTATGAGGAACGAGGCATATATGGGTTGATAAGTTACTCACAGTCAAACTGAAGATCAGAATCTCCCGACAAGTCCTCAGCCTGCGGTCGTGGAATCAGGTCTTCTGGCACAATCCACTGTGACTGATTGCTCGCATCCTGCCATCATCAGTTAGCTCGTGCTTTTCATCCAACACAACCGTCGTTCCAAATTTCACTTACAAGATACTTCGGCACAATGCTAACCGCCAACCTCCCCTTCGCCTGATACTCAACCTTGAAAAATAACTCCTCAACATCAATCCCGTACGCATTGCAAGGCTCCCCCGCCAAGATCAACGTCGCACTCAACCCACGGCAATCCTCTTTAATACCAGATGCCTTGTATCCAGGGCAAACTTCTTGCGCATTGACGGCTTGAGGATCGAAAATGTTGGGGATAAGCTGAGCACCCTCGTCGGCTGAGGGGGGAATCGTGAAGACAGATCGAAAGGACGTCGGCGTGCCATTAAGCGTGGTACTCCAACCATCAGATGCTGAGGAGCTGGTACGTGTCTGAGCAGCTGTCAACGTAAGGAAAGGAAGTAATGCTAAAGCTTGGAGAAAGCTTGATCGCGCCATAATTGCTCAATCAGTTCAGCGCTGCCTGGAGATCTTCAAGCAATTGAGAACAGCGCGTGCTTGTGAGCCATTTACATAGCGGACATATCTGCCCTTTATACCCTTGCAGAGCATCACAATGCTCCCAGCGATTCCCCGCAGTGAGCAAGAACCTGGCATGACGCTGGTCAGGTACACCAACAGGGAATGGCTGTATAACCGAGAGGCGTTGTGGGGACGACGATCATGGGGCGTCGTGCCGACATTGGACGAATCGGTATCGATGGAGACGTTGAGCGACCGCTCGAGGGTCTCAACGCCTTGTCGCTTTCACCCAAGAGCGTCGGCTTGTCTGAGTGTGCAGGAAACTTACAACCACTAATCTTGAAAGTAAGCGCTGCGCGACGTACGGTAGCGCAAAGACAGCGAAATTGATGAATTGGTACATCGATATGTAGTTCTGAAGGGTAGGTTGTTTAGCGATTGTAAAACTTCATGGTCATTAATCGCGCGCAACTCCCTCAGCGCCACCCGCTGCTGTTGCCATCTCACCCCATCACTTCGCCAGCAGTTAGCAGGTGCATCTAGAAGGGTATCTCAGGCGGAAGACATCCCGCAGCTGCACCCACGATTTGGCGTGACAGCTCAACGTTCTGCAGGCGCATGTGGAAATAGTGGGTTATGCAGATGTCCCCACACACGGCCTTCTGTCGTTCCTGCTTGGTCTCGAGAAGCTTGTTAATAACTGCCCTTATTTCCAGTTGTTATTGTTGATCATTGTAGAATTTATTTTATCTGATTGTAAGTGTTGTGTATAGTCCTGTCCAACCGACAAATGCCTTTCGTCCCAATGTACGCCGCTCTCCCTCCGAGCCTATCCGCAGAGCGAGCAACACGTGTAGCCGAGAATGCGAATATTCGTTCCATATGCACATCTGAACGCATGCTAGTATCAAACGTCATGGTGTAGCCCCGCGTGCTTGCGTCCCAGATTCATCGTGTGCGCTCGTTGGCTGGAAGTCGAGACGAAGGTGGTACGTGGATGGCAGAGTGCCCTATTGATGTGCCGTCGTATGCCCGCAAGAGCTGCTGGAAGCATGCCCGATGTCATGATGCGAGAATTCGATGGGGTGGTCGATGAAATGATCATATGGTCATTGGAATAGCTCATGTCAGGGGCGAATAGCTCGTCGGCCTACTATCATCGCCCAGTCCCCGAAACCTGCTGAGAGAATCAAATGTACCCTCCTCAGACAAGTAAAGCCCATCATCCGGCAGCCAGCTCCTCGAGTTGTGCGTCGCGCGGGTCATCGTGCTGAGCGTAGAAAAGCGCGTCGAGCTCCCTGTCGACTTCTGCGGTGGCGGCGGCGGCGGTATAGGTGGCACCTTTTGCCGCGATGGCATCGTATAGACAGTTGGTGATAAACGAAAGCCGGTGCTCGTAGGACTGGAAATGCCCGCTGAGCTGGGGTGTAGGTGCAGTGCTGGAGGTACAGTAGGAGAAAAAGGTCCTGGTACGAGACTCGAGTCTCTATCTCGTCGTTTCGAGGAAAATGATAACGATTTGGGAAATGTTGATTGGGTTGGTGTTCGTTGGTCCCCGATAATGTCTTGGTACCAGTCGTAGGAGCTGAAGCCCGGGCTTGGAGGTGGAAGTTCAGGCAGTGGAAGGACGGGCGCTTTGCTTTGCGATTTCGAAAGTGTTTTTTCATAGGAACTTCGAGTTTCGAAGCTTTCGTCCGTGGTCAACGCGGTTCCCGCCGAAACCCTCGTGTTCGGATACTGGCCCAGTTCGTATTCCGAAGTCCGTTTACTTGTTGCTGCTGATCGTGTGACGGAGATAGAAGGAGGGCTCGCGACAGGTGGTATGTACTCGACAAAATTGTACTGTGGCGCACGTTCACGGGGTGTTACCATGCCACGCGG
Source organism: Clathrospora elynae (assembly GCA_010015635.1). NCBI lineage: Eukaryota > Fungi > Ascomycota > Dothideomycetes > Pleosporales > Diademaceae > Clathrospora > Clathrospora elynae. Next base: position 42,575 of record ML976015.1, read on the forward strand.
CGTTTCTTGACCTCGAAACGGGATAACAGCGCTGAGCGTGTCATTGTCAAATACCATGCTTTTGTTGATATTGACGTTCACGGCATATTTCAACCTTTCCGTTGGACGAGGCGGAAGAGGGTTGTCGGTAGGCGGAATTGGCAGTGCTTTCTCCGCCATCGACGCTCGTTGGCTTGCATCAATTATCATCGTGGGCCTCCTGGAATCGGACGTTTCCTTTCCGGCTTCGTTGTATTCGAGGACTTTGGCGAATAGCTCAGGGGCCAAAGGGGGGTATTGACTAAATCTTACGTTTTGTGGACTGTTCGGTAGTGAAGCGACCAAGGTTTTCTGATCTGTCGCACTCGAAGCAGACCTTGTGCGATTAGTCGGAGCTGCCTGAATAAGAGGTGCCTGGAACAGATGTGCCTGAAACGGAAGCGCATCTATCGATTCTTTGCGTGGTCGTGTTTTTCGAATCCTCCGAAACCAGAAACTGGATGCGACCATTAATGCCATGAGAACCAGAACCCCTACACCGAAACCAATAGCCGTCCCCATACTGAGTTTCGAAGTCGGTTCTGAACCGGGTCCACCGAGTGGAGCAGCATTTATGCTGATGCATTTTGCATTCGAGCATATTCTGTTTGTTGCGCAGTCGTTATCCGTCGAGCATGTGTCGGCAGTTGTAACAGCAGTGCTCGTGGTCCTGGGTTCATTTGATTCGTCTCGAATGCTAGCACTTGGGGTAGGAATAGCCGTTTCTAGTTGCAGGGAAGAGAAGAAGTCCGTCTCGAGAGTAGTAGGTGGTACGGTGGAAGAGGCGGAAGCCAAATGTGAGGAACCAGATCTGGTGGAGATAGTGGATAGTTTTCGCAACGTGGTAGGTGTAGCCGACGCTCTCTGTGATGTCCTGGATGCAGTGGTTTGACGTCTTTGACTGGTAACGATAGTGGTAGACATTATGATTAAGGAGAGTAAGTAAACAGTAAGTATTTAGAAAGAACAGATAGTCACTTCAAGAAGCCCGTCGCGTAACGAAGTTGCAGAAGTTCCTACAGGAGCGTGGAGGTATCCACATGTGTGGGTATGAAAGGAAAGTACGAGTGATCAAGATGATCTCTCAAAATGGACGAAGGTCCTCAGTAGGAAGACGAGACCTCGCGACAGCTTCGCCAGGCAAGGCGGCGTCGGTGGGTCATATCTAACATCCGGCAAAAAGGCTCCCAGTTTATTGACGATACGCGGTCGATCCGGGCTCGGCTAGGGGGTTTGACGATCCTTAGTGTTCAGGCTAACGTTGCACCGCGCAAACCTACCACCAGAGAATAGACCGCCATGACACATGATAGCGAGCGGCGCAGAAAAGCCAAGAGAGGTGCAGTAAGGAGATTGGCCATCGGGTTGTGCAATGAGATTGAATTCAACGGGTGTCATTTCGCATTGCAACAGTTGGTCGCGTTCCTTGAGTACCAACATATCCGGATATAAGAGCACTGCAGATCCCGAGTCATGACTACCGAGACCGCTTCCCAATGCGGTCTCGATGTTGTTTCAGGGGAGCGAAATGGTACCTGTATGTACTATTTTTCGATCTTCAGCCACTCGACCACCTCTCTCGTGTTTGCATCAGGAGGAAAAACGGGGTACCAAACGTTTATAACGGTACCATCCTTGATAGCAAGTGCACATCTCTTGACCAGCGACGTGTTTTCCCATGCGAACGTCGGTAGCCGGAGAGCGTTTGCAAACTCCACGTCTTGGTCCGAAAGCAGTGTTTAAGGAAGGTACAACCGGTCTTTTACCTCTTTCTGATAAGCAGTGTCCCGGGTCGACAAACGGAATACGCGCTTTACGTCGAGTTTGCGCAGCTCAGCCATCTCGTCGCGAAAGCTGCAGGCTTGTGATATCGAGTTCCAATCGTCTGTGATTGTTTCACCGGGAGCGCCAGTCCGCGGATAGCAGAAGCCTCGAAACAGCCAAGTGTGAGCAAGCTTCGTCACCTTGGGGGATGGGCAAGTCCGATGGAAAAGCTGTGTCTGTTGCAGTTAGCGAGCAGTCGCGTGGGTATCTGTGCCACTGACGAGCAATGGTACTCGAGTCACCGCAGATTGTGGGTGCCAACCGTCCGGCAACTTGCTTCCGCCTCCCTCGTTTTTCACCACCACTTGAGCGCAAGCAAGCTTGTGTTTTGGATGCTCTCGAAGTTCGAAGTAGTGATACCAAATAACCGAGGCTGGATGACTTTGGTAAGCCTTCGCACTTCCTAAACGATGTTTGCGAGATACTTGAAGGCCTCTGTATATCGACTGTAGCTTTCCCTCGCATGGTTAAGTTGTTGACTTGTGACAATTATCGTAGCGAAGGGAAGTTGTGTCGAATGATTCAACGATGCGGAGTGGGGTGTGATGCACGATGCGGCAGGGGCCAGTCGCGCTTCTTCCTCGCGTCATGTCGTCATTTAGTAATGGGCACCCCGCTATTCGTCATCATACCATACACGACATTCTACCCAACACGTCTCGACAACACAATTAATGCAGTCACTACGCATCTTAGGACCCCTAAGAACATCGCTCAGGCTCCAATTCAGCCCTACAAGCAATCTACAAAGAGCTACCTTCACATCAACAACCACAGCTATGGCCCAGGAATTCAAGCTCAAGGACGTCACTTCGCTGAAGCTCAAGAATGGAGAGAAGAGAGAGGTAGAAGTGGAGGGTGTCGAGGGTGGGAAGGTGCTGCTTTTGAAGATCCAGGATCAGGTTCACGCCACATCGGCCAATTGCACGCATTTTGGAGCACCACTGGTGAAGGGAGTGCTGACACCTGAGGGACGATTGACATGCCCTTGGCATGGCGGTATGTTGTATTTGCTTGTACTTTGTGGAGCTAGTGTTAAAGTCCACAGCCTGCTTCAAGGTCTCAACCGGAGACGTCGAAGACGCACCCGCCCTCGATCCCATCTCCAAGTACGAAGTTTTCGAGAAAGACGGCGCCGTATACATCAAAACCGACGAAGACACACTCAAGGCCAACCGAAGGAAGCTGAATATCAAGTGTTCATCGGTGAGCGACGATAAGGTGCTGGTTATTGGGGGTGGCTCCGGTACACTCGGTGCGATCGAGGGTCTCCGCGGCGGGGGATACACCGGCAAGATCACCGTGATTTCCAAGGAAGGACACCAGCCGATCGACCGCACCAAGCTATCCAAAGCATTGCTGGCAGACATCTCGAAGGCGGCGTGGAGACAGAAAGAGTTCTACAAGGATGCGTCGATTGACATCATCGAGGACGAAGCGAAGAGCGTCGACTTCTCGGGCAAGAAGGTCTGGACCAAGTCTGGAAAGGAGTATCTGTACTCGAAGCTGGTGTTGGCGACTGGCGGTACCCCAAGGTGGCTGCCGCTCGACGGCCTGAAGGGTGACCTGGGCAACGTCTTCCTGCTCAGAACTCTTCCTGATGCGCAGAACATTTTGAAGGCTGTTGGCGACAACGGCAAAAAGATCGTCGTCATCGGTAGCTCCTTTATTGGTATGGAGGTTGGCAACTGCCTTGCAGGCATGAAGAACGACGTCACCATCATTGGCATGGAAGAGGGTAAATACACATCCTCCCTTCGTGCGTCCTGATGCTGACTTCCGGCAGAGCCAATGGAGCGAGTGATGGGCAAGAAAGTCGGAAAGATCTTCCGCGGCCTCCTTGAGAAGAACGGCGTGAAGTTCAAGATGGGCGCCAGCGTCGACAAAGCCACGACATCCAAGAGCGACTCCTCCAAAGTCGGAGCCGTCCACCTCAAAGACGGCACAACGCTCGAAGCCGACCTTGTCATCGAAGGCGTAGGTGTCGCCCCCGCAACCGAATACCTCAAAGACAACTCGAGCGTAACTCTCGAGAAAGACGGCTCTCTCAAGACGGACGAGTCCTTCGCCGTCAATGGCCTAAAGGACGTTTACGCCATCGGAGACATTGCGACATACCCCTACCACGGCCCTGGCGGCAATGGCTCTCCCGTGCGCATCGAGCACTGGAACGTTGCACAGAATGCCGGGCGCTCAGTGGCCAATTCGATCAACAATCCAAGCGCCAAGCCGAAGCCTTTCATCCCTGTGTTCTGGTCAGCCCTCGGCTCACAGCTGCGATACTGTGGTAACACGGCGAATGGCTACGACGACGTTATCTTGCAGGGCAAGCCCGAGGAGGCTTCGTTTGTCGCGTATTATACGAAGGGAGAGACTGTTGTGGCCGTTGCAAGCATGATGAAAGACCCGTACATGACACAGAGCGCTGAATTGATGAGGATGAACAAGATGCCGAGCAAGAGCGAGTTGCAAAAGGGCGTCGATGTCTTGGAGATTGGGCTCCCGAGTCAGATTAAGATGTGAGGTGCATGAGACGCAAGAGCGACTTGTAGGGCGTATATATCAACGGCTTCACACAGTCTACACCATGCTTGTATGTCTCCAAGCACCTTACGAATGCTCGGGCGTAGAGCGGTAATGTCCGGTGATAGCACTTCAAGCTTCTCCAGGATCTTCCCGTGCCGGATAGATCAACGAAATGAACACGTCCCGCTGTGTGACGTCAACATCTTTAATGTCCACATATCCCAGACATGTATGAACGTCGCGTTACTCCGAGAGTCAAGATGCGCGCTTGCAAATTGTCGAGTAACGGTAGACCCACCTGCAGCTACGCACGGCAAGGGCGATCCAAGCGCCCAGGCCAATATTAAGTAAATCTCCGAAGATTGGCCTAATGAAGGAGGGCCTGTACGGACGATGAACTGTGCCAGCTTCAAGCTGCGCGATCTAGGGCAGGAAATTTTAGTTCTGACACTTGCGTGGACGTTGCACGGTGATGATGAAACGTCGAGTGGAAAACGCGCAAATTGGGGTTTCCATTGGACACACTGGCGAGGAGTGCACGCAAGATGGACGCAGGGACGGTTCCCTTACAGCGCCCGATCAGCAGTGCTGGGCTGAGACACCAGCGTACCTGCGTCGCTGCGAACTTGATGATCAGAGCGCGATGGTGCGTGTATGTCCTGGTGAGCTCTCAGGGGTAATGGTTAGGGCTTTACTGTGAATAGATGCCCCAGCTTCGCGCGTCAGTGCTGGTGCGATGAGGTCTTTGTTGATGTTGAGGCTGATGTTGACAGTCACGCGTGAGATGATGGGGGTTTCAGGTGTCATACAGCGCGTGCCAGGCATCAGGGTGAATGGCATGCGTCGCAACGTACACGAGGTGTCTTGTTGGTGCCGACACTCCAGGACGGATTGATCATTGAAGCCGCCGGCGGGCGAGCGCATAACGAGTAATTTGCGTGCCGGGTTGGCGATGCTTGAAACAAGCAGAGATGCCGGCGGTGGTGGAAAAGGAGGCAGAGCGCAGCGACGGCCGGTCAGCAGCAGGCGCGTCCAAGAGCACCCGCTGCTTCCATGCCCGCTGTCTGAGGAGGGTGAAGCTGGAGCGCGCGCTGGGAGAGCCCGGATCGCACTCGAGATTCCAGCCGTGATTCATGTAGTTTGACGCCTTGTCACTCGCTAGCCGGAGGTTGTGCTCTGGTGGGCGTGTTATGCCGGGGCCATGTAGATGATGTGCATCGGCCTCCTTTCCCACGCTTAACGAGATTACCGTGTCGACCAACCTCAGCCGCGCCTTCTCTCCTCTGCACCCACGACAGGTACCACGTCACGCTCATCTTCGCGGCGCCCGTTAGATAGCCGACGCGCGCTGCCTTTGCTTGAAGGACACGACGCCAATCAATCCCCCAGCCTCGCTAACGCGCATCCTTTCACGTTCGCTGCATCCAGTGCATGTGAAGGTCCCTTCGCGCCAGCAACCGCCCTTCACCGCGACGCAATCGATTCTCCCGCCCAATTGAGCCATCCGACACACCGCTCCGCAGCGGCCGCCGAGAATCGCGCGCATTATTGCTTGATGCGTCTGGAGCCCGCGGGAACTAGAGCAGCGCACCCCCCGCCATTCGCCCATTCGACAGCTCAACACCGCCAGTTCGCCCTCCTCGCACAAATACTGCCAACGCCGCCGCCAGCACTGCGAGCCACAAACACGACGCCCGCGCCCTGCAGTCGCGCCTTCACACCATGGCCGCTGTGGCAGCGCAACCGCCGCATGGCCAGCAGTATTACCAGCAGCCAGCGCCCCAGGCCGCCTCACGCCCGTCGCGACGGCCCAGCAACGGTGCCTCGCCCAACCCGCCGGCCACTCCCCAGACTCACCAGTCGCCCGCCGCGTCACACTCCTCGACCATGACCACACCCCGCGCGCAGCCACTGCCCGCGGCGACGCAAAATTGTCCCGCCGTGAACAGCACGGCGACCACGATGAGCAGCGGCCCCATGCCCCCACCGCGAACCTCCTCGCACCGCGCCCAGCCCTCTACCTCGACAAGCACCGCAGGAAGCTCGTCACAGGCCCGGCGAGCAAAGGACAGCCCGCGCCAGCAAGGAGGCTCGAGCAGACCGCAGCCCGGTCAGAGCCGGTCGACCACGGCAATCGGACAGCCGCCCACAGGCACCAGCCTACCGCGCGAGGAAAGCGCCGTCATAAACCGCATCGTCGTCTCAGATACCCAGGACGACATAGGCCGCGCGCAGGCCCGGCAGGCAGAAGGCAACCCTGTCTCGTCCGGCACCGACCTCACGCCCATAACCGGCCTCAGTCTGGTCGGCAGCGAGGGAGTCGACGATGGCGGTCGCGGCGCGGGAAAGAGCAGACAGGACCATTCCAAGTCGGACAACGCCAAGCGATCAAAGTTCGGCAACTACATACTCGGCCAGACGCTCGGCGAGGGCGAGTTCGGCAAAGTCAAGATGGGCTGGAAGCGCGATAGCCCGATCGAGGTAGCCATCAAGCTCATTCGCAGAGAAACGCTCGGAGGAAACGCCAACCGGCTGCAGAAGATTTACCGCGAAATCCACATCCTACGCGGCTTGGACCACCCCAACATTGTTCGCCTGCACGAGATGGTCGAGACGGAGCGCCACATTGGCATTATTCTAGAGTATGCTTCCGGCGGCGAATTGTTCGACTACATCCTCAACCATCGTTACCTCAAGGACGGGCCTGCGCGGAAACTGTTCTCCCAGCTCATCTCCGGTGTCGGCTATCTCCACAGGAAGGGCATCGTGCACAGAGACCTCAAGCTTGAGAACCTGCTGCTGGACCGCAACAAGAACATCATCATCACCGATTTCGGTTTCGCCAACACCTTCGACCCCAATGACGATCTCAGCGAAGAGATTGAATACAGACTTGGTGACAAAGACTACATAAGATCCCTGGGTCTTGAAGGAAGCGACGCAGCACGCCGCGGTGACCTCATGCAGACCAGCTGTGGAAGCCCGTGCTACGCTGCACCAGAGCTGGTGGTCAGCGATTCGCTCTACACAGGCCGCAAGGTGGACGTCTGGAGTTGTGGTGTCATTTTGGTTAGTTATCAGGTAACCTACTTCAGCGCCATAATACTAACAGCACACAGTATGCTATGCTAGCCGGCTACCTCCCCTTCGACGACGACCCGGCGAACCCTGAGGGCGATAACATCAACCTGCTATATAAATACATTGTATCTACGCCATTGACCTTCCCCGAATACGTCACACCACACGCAAGAGACCTCCTCAAACGCATTCTCGTTCCTGACCCAAGGAAACGAGCGGATCTATTCGAGGTGGCGCGACACAGCTGGTTGGCTGACTACTCGCATGTTGTGGGCTTCATCACGTCGAGCAACACTAACGCGACAGACGCTCAACAGGCGTCTGTCTACTCGAGTGAGCTGTCACCACCCTACTCGGACACGAACACTCATACTGACTTTTCACTAGAAGACACCTTTGAGCAACAGCCGGCACTCGCTAGAAGCGCATCCGTTCGCGAACCAGGAAAGCCGCACACAGCTGCCACCCCCGTACACGGCGGACTTACCGCTAAGCGCGAGAAGATCAACGAGCCACCTTCGGAGAAGCCCAAGACGACCCGAGACAACAAGCGCCGGACCGTCCAAGTCGAGTACGTCGCGCCTCACTCACAGACGACACGCGGCGAGGCTTCACCACCTGCCGAATCGATACCCAAGGCACGTGGCAAGGAGCCCGAAGTCCCGATTACGGACGGCTATCAATCTTCCACAAGTGCCAAACCTCCCCGCTCCTCTGGCACGACTTACAACTCGAGCAGACCAGCACGAGAACCACAAAGATCGGTCTCAGACTACACAGCTTTTGGCACTGCACCCACATCTGCTGCCCGTCCTTCAACTGGCGGTGCACTTGGTGGTTCAAGAATACCTTCCCGAGGCAACTCGTACGGCCAGCCATCTGTTGCCACGGTCGCACAGACGAATGCTGAAGGCCGCTTCTCGCAACCCAAGGGCAAGCAATACTCCATCTCAGCACCATATGCTCAACCGGACACTTCTGGGCCTGCAGAGCCCCCTAATATTGGCCCGCAAAGCACGCAACGAGTGCAGTCGATACAACTTGGGCCATCTGGTGGACAAGCAAAAGGTGGTCACAGGCGGTCCAATACTGTCACCGAGACGCTTGGACGTATGACGTCCATGTTCTCCGCTCGCCAACCATCATACACGAATGATCCCAAGGAGTCTCTCACATCTCAAAACTCCTACGCTTATCCGGAGGATAAGAAACAGAAGAGCTACCCTCCGACTTCCATGCCAGGCCCCATGTCCAACGACTCCGTCGCCACTGGGCCAAGGCAAAGCAGCGAATCTAGCCGCCGCTCATCCTTTGGTTTCTCTAGGAAGAATATTGGTGGTCCAGGCGACAACAACGGCAAAACGTCGCGCCGCTTCTCCCTCCTCCCATCTTCCCTTTCGAAAACCTTTTCATCCCAACGAGAAAGCATGCCAGCACAATCGTCCCAGACGGAGCGCCGCGGATCTAACGCTCATCCGCGTGGAAGTTCGCGTCCTGGTGGTATGGCGTTTGGCCGTGGCACGGAATCCAGGTCTCCTAGTCAGAGCACCACGGGAAGCAACATGCCAGGCTTCTACGACGGCCAGCACGACAGCAACGCTCGGATACGAAACGCTCACCCTAGTGCGGCAGGTCCCTCTTCTGCACCACCACAGCAAACGCACTTTGACACACACGGCACCCAAGCACCAATCGGCGACGACAAGTTTCCAAACCCGCAAGGAGCGCACCCTTCGCATCAACAACTCAACCGTCCTTACCGCCAGCACACAAACGACTCGGAGGGTAGCGAACATATTGCGCCCCAGCCTTCTGGTGGCCAGAGGAATACGTCGAATCCCTACCCCGAGGGCTTGGGAGGTGATGATGTGAATGACGGCTCGCAGCAACAGCAGCGCAAGGGCGTTCTGCAGAAGAGTCGCCGCTTTGCGGATGGGTATGATGAGCACAGTGCTGGGGGCAACAAGGGCAGTTCCGGCAGCTCGAAGAAGGTGATGGATTTCTTTAGACGGATGGGTAGACAGAGGACGGGGAGTCGGTGATGTGTCTGTCATGGTGAAGACATAGGAATGGGATGGAGGAAGGCGAGTGGGGTTGTGATTGTATTGTTGGATCATTGTTCGCGACCGAATGTCCGCGTGTGAGAGGAGACGGGATGTGTCTGGAGCGGAGTTCTTTTTTTTGGAGCATTGCTTTACTGCTTTTCCTGCTTCTTCTGCCTCTGCCGCCTCATGGTTGTTTTTCTCTGTCACGTTTTCTTTTGCGTGGCACCTGCTGGATACCGTATCAAGCAAATGATGCGCCTCTGTAACCTCTTTTTTTCCTTTTTTTCCTTTTTTTTTTTTTTCCTTTTTCCCTTTTCTTGCTCTTTCTCTTTCCGTTTCCACAACCCCATCAGCGAGCGATGGGGCTGAGGGAAATTTTCTGCATCACGGGCGTTTCGATGGTATTAATACGGCTCTTCTAGTAATTTGTTATACTCTCCGCTTTGCTGTTTAGCTGGGGGGTGCTGGGGGAGGGATGGCGCAAGGAACCCTGTAGGATTAGTCTAAGCCAAGAGGGGGTGAGAATAGAATATGTTTTGTGTAGGACTTGACTCTTAATTATGTGTGCCTTGTTGTGCATGATATTGTAGGCTGTTAGTGATTGATTGAAATACGGGGTATCGCTATGTCTGCTGTCGCGAAGGCTCTTGCTTATTTTGCTATAGCTGGACTGTTGGATTGTTAGTAGGAAGAAGTTATAGAGAGGAAGTTGGATAAACAGATTGCGGGGGTTATGCTGGCTTTTGGGGAAGGAGGGGAAGGGGAGGGAGAAGGAGAGGTAGGAGTTCAGACGGGGATAAGAAGGTCATTAATAGATTGTTGTAGCAGGAATGTTCTTTTTTATTATAGATGTATTGCATGGTTACTTAGGGTATTTATGTTCTATTTTATTCTATCCTCTCCTCCCACACTAAACCACAACCAGAACCCCGACTTTAAGCAGCGTATAACCTTTTCTTTTTCCTGGATTCATATATCACACCCCTCATCCCTCTATCTACGAAGGCGGCAACTCCCCCCCCTCCTTCCCCTCGCCCACGGGCAAATTCGGCTTCGTCCCACCCCCCGAGTTAAGAAAACTAAGATAGCAATTCCAGCCCAAGCTCACAACATTAACAACAAGCACGCGCATCTCCATGGGCACGTATTTGAAATTCGTAAACTGGACCCACGGCCAGAGCATGAGGTTCTTCTGGTACCCGGGCACGTAAGCGTCCTTGAGGCGCTGGACGGGCGATGCGCCTTCGAGGTATGCCATTGACGAGAGAAACAGGGCCATATTTACGGGCGCGAAGACGAACTGGTCGCAGGCTACGCGGGCGAGAATGGTGCCGTTTGTGGAGCGCAGGTTTACGCGGTGGACGAGGAATTCGTACCATTTTGTTGCTGCAGGGCCGAAGATTGCTGGTGCAATAGGTTGAAGAATTAGTGCGTGTTGTATGCTTTTCTTGAGACTCGGATTTGAGATGGATGGGGGGTGGAAGGGAAGGAGGAGGGGGATGGGCAAGTCTTGGACGAGGGGACAACGCACCACCGCCGTAGGCAGCCATTCGACCCGTGCGCATGAGATCGTGTTTGTCGACTCCTCTTCGCTCCACGCCTTGTTGTGCCATTACGTCACCCGTCGCGAAGAGTACCTGCAGCGTGTCAATCTCTTGTCCTCACTATCCACCCTGCTCCACCACCAAATGCGTCTCCTCTGTCTTGGAGCTTATCGGCGCGTGTACGGGGAGGGAGAGGACGGAGAAGGGGTTCCATACTGCAGTAGTAATACTCTGTGTCATCAACGGCGCAGTCTTGAGCCTGGCTTGGTACCTATATCGTCTATCAGTTAACAATGCTCTTCACAAACCGGCCCGTGCTTCCACTTACCAGCGGAACGCCATATTTGTGACGATTGACTATGCTAGTACTGCTATAGCAATTAGGTATGCGCAAGATTTGTCGGCGTGAGCGATATGAGAGGAGGAAAGTCGTGTAGGGTGAAGCTCCAGGTTTGGGGAGCATTGCGGGAACTGGGTCGCTTGGTGCAGGGTCCACACACATAGCCGCCCGTACCACGATTGCATCTACACTTGAGCGGCAAAGGTCAGAACAGCCAGCTAACTCATTCTCATTCTCTCATCCATGTGCAATGAAGATGCATACGTGCCACCTGAGTAGTTCAAAGATGTTGCATTTCAAAACGTTATGCGATTTTCGACTCGACCTGTTCATGATGGGGGTATAGTATGAGCAGACAGCTAGTTACAAACAAACAAAGTGACCGACATATTGTACAAAAGGTCGTGAGATGGAAGATAAGAAATATAGTTGCGCATATCCCGTCACATTTCCATCCAAGTCCTCTCTGCAGATAGCCCAAGATGTGATGAAATGCCAGTCCCGCTGAGCCCATCCGGGTATAATCAGAGCTATGCTCACAGAAAGCGTATATGGTATCCAAGAAATCGTGTCGTAAGTCTTTTTGTGATGAAAAGAAGATGGTGATGTATCAATCAATCTCCATCCGTTGCGACGGTGCCGGCCCGCTCAACGACGGCATCTCTGTGTTATATGCCTTGTCACTCTGCACAATTTTGTCGTTGACGTGCGGCTTGAGCCCCTTGTTGAAGTTGTGGGTGCACGCGCATGCGGTGATAATGGTAACGACTAGTAGAAGGATGGTAAGGACAGCGAAGGCTGTCAGAGACTTGCGGGCCGGCTGGTAGTCGGTCTGGCGCTTTTGGTCGGCGACATACATGCGGATGAGCTTGAACAGAAAGTAGCCCATGGCGATAAAGTAAACGAAGATGATACCGATCATGCCGGGGACGGATTCGCGGCGGACCCAATAGCCGGCGAGGAAGAGCAGGAAGAAGGTGATGACTAGGGCAGTCGCGGTAAGGGCTAGTTCGAGCGGCTTGGTGTTCTTGACGACGACGAGGAATTGTACGGTGAAAGCGAGGAAGAAGAAGAAGTCGAACTTCAGGAGGGCAATGTAAATCTAAAGCAAGTCAGCGTGGTGTACGTGGGACCTTGGTGAGCGTGTCGTACCTGGTAAGTCAGATAACGCCTCTTCAGCCGCGTATCGGCACTGATGCGCTTGTAGATGGTCCAGGCAAACTCGTCGTACAGCTTCCACGATTCAAAAGCGAAGGCAATGGTCGCAACGGCCATCATGACAGGCAGGGCGACCAGCAATGGCTTGACTTCCTCCCAGAAGTCCTTGGGGATGAAGGCTTCGTCGTTCAGGTTGTCGGCGGCATCCTTGATCTGGTCGAACTGGATGGCGGCGTAGACGAGAATGCCGATGTTGTAGATGACCAGACCAATGACCTGAATGGTGTTCTTCAGCCGCAGAGCGTCCCACACGAGGAACAGCTGGTAGATGTAGCCGAACATGAAGACGGCGAGGTAAGTGGGGATGGTGCGGGTTTCGTTGGCGCCAGCGCCCTCAGCGGCGAAGTGCACGCTGCTCTGGAACTTGCCGAAGACATATCTGCGCGCTGGTCAGTAGAGCTAGCGAGGAGGCAGTGGAGGGAGGACGTACGACTCCAGGGCCAGGGCAATGACGATCTGGACGATAGCCGTGAGCATGAACGCCCACGTCCAGCGCGTGTTTGGTGTATACATGCGGGGAGCGCGGCGCACTGGCGGAGGGAGCGTGGTGGGGAAGCCCTCGCGGTGGTGGTATCCCCCAGGCTGCGTGTCAAACGTGGCCGGTGCGGGCTTGTACTGCGTGGGCGGTTGGCCACCCAGGAGGGATGCGCGGGCCTCGTGGAGAGAAATTTTGGCGAAGGGTCAGCCGCGTGAGGCGGCTGAAGCGAGTGGATGAAGAGAGTGTGGGCGATGGAGGCTGTCGGCGCAGCTGAGACGGTGCCTGGGGAGCTCGGGGGTGCGCTGAAACAGTACAAGTGCCTGGGGAGATGCGAGCGGGATAGCGATGGGGAGGGTCTGGAGGTCGGCGTGGAGTCGGGTAGCAATGGCGAGCGAGCGGCAGAAGGATAGGACCAAAGGTCAGGGAGAAGCAGCAGTGAAGACGGCGCTGCGACGCTGCGGTGCTGAGGCGCGCAAGTAGCGCTGGGTCAGCCCTGGACGCTGTGGAGACGACAGATGAAGGGGCCTTGTCGCGCCGTGGACCCCTCGGTATTTTCCGTGTTTACCACTTTACCACCTGGAGCACGCTACAGTTTGAGAGCGGGCGATGCGCATCGATCTCGCAGGAGCCAAAGATGCGGTGAAGCGGTTGCAGTGAGAAAGGCGCGAGATGTAGAGAAAACCGTTTTCAGCTTCCTGCGAAAAGGGCAGGCTCTCACACGGCAACTGCTTGGCTGAAGCCGCAGCATCGCCTGACGGTTGACCTCATTGGTCAACCTCGTATAATTATAGTTGGTGGAGCCCGCCCGCTGATCTCGTCACCGTCGCGCCCGCACATCGCGAGCTCCGCTGTGTTGTTCGCGCCTGAGCTCGTTAAAGCCGCTTGCTACCACGCGCAGCATGACGTCCGGTGAGCTTCGTGATGGAGTGGGCGTATGGTGCGTACTAACTGTGTGCAGCAGAGGCCATCCTCCAAAAGGCCGCAGAGGACGGCTCGCTCCCCTCGTAGGTGCCCCTCTACACACCTATCGACGTAATAGCTAATGCGCATCCGCAGAGCAGACTGGCCCAAGACACTCCAGTATATCCTGGACCGCCTTGATGAGGTATGACCATCCCCCTAAACCAATTGGCACAGCTGACACGGCCCGCAGATAGTCGGCGACTTCCCGAAGCTGCCCGCGGAATCCACCGCGCCCGCAATCACCGACCTTCCCTCGCGGCCCCAGACGTCGAATGCCATATCGAGCCAGGACTCGCATACCACCGACAAGGAGAATGCCCCGCCCGTGACTCCTTCGCGACCGCCCGTGCCCGCCTTCTCCACATCTACAGAGGCGCAAACTGCCCCACCAGAGACCACCGCCTTCTACTCCTCAATACGCACAACGCTCTCCAAGACCTTCGCAAAGGACCCTCCACACACCGTTCAGCGCCTAGCCGAACTTATCCTAGAGCCGACGCGACGCTACCGGTACCTTCCGCCCTACCTTCGAGCTCTCGACCGCGTCATGTCCGTCTCCTCTCCGCTCACCGTATTCCCGCTCCCGCAAGCTGTTCTGCCCACTGTTGGCGGCCTGTTCAACGGCACAATATCCACCACCAACACCCAGTCAGCATCACTTGGGTCCGACGAGTCACTGGGTGGAGCCTTACTCACACCCATTCCATGGCTGCAGAACCGAGGGCAGAATGAATTGATATCAGAGAGCACCGAGATGGTTGATGGGCCGAACGGTACGGGTCGGATAGAGACGGTGACGGTAGGAATGCTGACTGGGTCCCAACGACCCGAGTCTCCTTCGAATGTTGCGCAAATTGCATCCTCGCATCCTGATGGCGAGACCCTGCCTTCCACAGGTCCGATCACCCAAGGCGAGCTCCTGCGCCAGGAACAGGAGGCTGGAATTGTACTCAACAACCCACACAGTATGACCTCAAGTCCAACGCGGACCACTTTCGGCGACATGGAAGGCGGCGGCACCATCATGGAAACTGTCGAGGGCGAAGAGGAGGCCCCGCACGCTCGGGGCCCCGACATCATCGGCATGGAAGATACTGGACCGCAGAAGCAGGGCGGCATGAACATCGAAGGTGCGATTGGCAGACCCAGCCTTGACCAAGCAAGCAAGAGCCCGGGACCGGCCGCACCCACTGAAGGCGATACCAAAGACCACAAGATGACGGATGGAAACGAGAAGACTGAGGAGGTCAAGGCGGCGAAAGAGGATTCCAAGGGAGACTCTACGTCAAAGGGGAAAGAGGAGGCCAACGAGAGTCCGGATGTGGAAATGAAGTCGGATGATTAGTCGTCTCCGCCTCTCTTCACACCCTCTCCTAAATCCGATGAGTAGACGGGCGGCGCTGAGTTCGCGCTAGCAGCTTGATGCGCCCCTTGCTGAGAAAAGGTTTAGTACCGGCGTTTGGCCCAGGACGAGCATATATTACCGCATTCCGTCACATACAACACCATTTCCGAGGCGTTCGAAACCATGAATAAACAGCATTTCTGGCCGACACATAACAGTCACGTCGTTGTTATGCTAAGAGGGACTAGCGTACAAGGATTCCTAATCATCGCATTGCTTTCTTCACTAGGGGAGATTTGTGATTCAAAGGAGATACGAGAAGATGGAAACAAGACATAGTTTAGGGTTATGATTATCCCTCTTAAGACACGTAATAGCCCTAGACACTGTATATATCCTAAATTTAAGAGATAGTTTATAGCAGTCTATGTCGCGCCTTAATTAAATCTACAGCCTACATCTTATTAGCACATATACTCTTACTTAATCACACTTACTCTACACTCACCTTCTCAGCCCCAGCATAAACACTAGCCTGCGGCCCTCCTCCTGCAACAAGCGGCCACGTACTGGCATCCACAACACTCAGTCTCTCCGTGCCGTACACCTTATTCTGCGGATCAACGACACCACCATCTCCCCTCTTCGTCATAGCAGCTGTGCAGCACTGATGTGCATTACTCGGCTGCAACGCTACTTTGATCCTCTCCTTAATTTCTACTGCATCATTGATACCCGGTGCGGGCGCAGTCTCAGTCGGTCCGAGGACGGCCATGTCAGGCGTGGCCATGAGTTCCCTGTTTTTCATGTAGATCGCATACAGCATCTCGAGATCCGTAGGGTCTGTCAAGGCGCCGTAGTCGATCAGCGGGGCGTCGAGGATGTCGGTCGAGTTTATGTTGATGGAGCCCCGGCTGAAGGGGCGCGTCATGTAGATGCTTGTCTCTGGTCCCGTGTTCCAGGATAAACCGCCAACGGTGCCGCTGTTGCTGTCTTTGATCATGATGGAGCGCTGCTTTTTGTAGCCACGGATGACATCGGGGTGTGGACTACTGCGGAGAAGGACCGCGGGATCAAGGGACCTGGCTTGTGACATGATGGATGCGGAAGCATTCGTCCAGTTTGAGAGCGCAAGTTGAATCATGAGGTTTCCGGTCGTGCTTGTGAGGTCGTACGCGCTTGGCTTACCCGCATCGTAAAGAGCGCGTTGTTCGGCAGCGTATGTTGTGTTGACTTGCAAGGAGCCGCCATTAGGGAACTGATTTGATGTATCTGCCAAAGTCAGCGTATACAGAGCCTTCATAGGGCCTAATCCATCATACAATTGTAGTTCACTTTCAAAACTAGATGGTCCTGGAGGTTCTGGCCCACACCGGGAAGGTCAGAGATGGATTCAATACCAAATCTCTTCAAATGCGTCGCGTCGCCAATGCCGGATAGCTGCAGAATCTGCGGCGTGTGTACACTCCCTGCAGCAATTATGACCTCTTTGCTTGCTCGGACGGTTTTCTTCGTTCCGTTCAAAGTACTGACGTACTCTACACCCGTAGCAGTAGTACCCTCGAATGTGATCCGTGATACAGCCGTGTTGGAAAGGATGTGGTAGTTCGGTCTGGACGCATCTCTGTCATACCGGTTGATACGGGCTGATGATCTTGTTTGTGATTTTGGATCAATGGATCGCACGAGACGGAAGATGCCCTGAGCATGTCCGTTGTTGGGTTCTAAAGCCGGCTGAATACCCAGGCTCACAGCTCCATTGTACATGTTGGCTATAGATATCGTAAGAGTACTGCATCTGTGTTCTAATAAGAAACTCACCACTTCCTGGATAATCGTATGGTGCATGACTCGCTTGCACTGGTCCATCGAAGCCATGCATCGATTCATCCCAGGTAAT
Organism: Clathrospora elynae; assembly: GCA_010015635.1. Taxonomy (NCBI): domain Eukaryota; kingdom Fungi; phylum Ascomycota; class Dothideomycetes; order Pleosporales; family Diademaceae; genus Clathrospora; species Clathrospora elynae. The sequence goes on from ML976015.1 coordinate 59,857, forward strand.
GTTACGCTCGGCTGCATAATTGGCATCTGGCGGGGTGAAGGTTTCGCTCTTATTCTTATGTCAGTACTAGTAGTCTTATGATCACAAGTCCATGTACCTTCTTGAAGTAATTAACTAAATCTTTCCATCCCCAGCCAGTCGCACCAAGCTCTTCCCAAGCGTCGTAAAGTTCAACATCCGACCGGTGGAAGAACATAGCATTGACAACTGAGCCACCTCCAACGACTCTCCCACATGGCACACTGTATGATGTGCCTCCAAGCGCTGTCTGTGGAGTACTCATCAATGGAAGCCAGAGGTAGGGTACCGGAAAGTAGGCGCCTGGGATCATGACTTCATCTTCTCTTTGATCGAAGGGGCCATATTCGATGACCAGGACAGTGACTATTAGAAGGGTTTTAACAAACATCCTGTGAAGGTGAAGACGTTTTATCAGGCCCTACCATTGGGGTTCTCAGTCAAACGATCCGCGACAGTCAGTCCTGCTACCCCACCCCCTGCAACGATAAAGTCGTATTCAGTCTCATTGGCAAGCTGGCGAGCATGAATGACTGTTGCAGCGCGCCCAAGTTGGGAGTGACCATATACGCCGATGGCGAGACACAGCTTGAAGACAGTTCGCAGCAGCATCTCGACGTTTGAGAAGGGATGAAAATTGAGAGAAGTGAAAGAGAGAACATGAGGAGAATGCGCGTGCATGATTCCGGCTCTTTTGTAAGCGACATGCAAATCTGCTCACAGAGGACATGTTTGAGATAGCAGTATAAATTGCATGCCTGTTCTCATTGGCTGTTGTGAGGAAGGCAGACCAGGTCCCTGGTGAGTTCTCATGGAGTTCCATATGCGTGCTAAGTGAATGTCATATTTTTGTAATACAGCCATGGTACAGATGGCTCATGATGAAGAAGTGCAGTCGCAGAGTCGAGAGTGTAGGAAGTTTGGTGTCATCGGCCCGAATCATGTTTGGGTGTTAGCCGTCATCTCAGCTCTCATGGGATCATCTTATCCGCGCTCAGCTTCCCTCTCGACCTGATGCTCGAAAGTCGTAAAGGAAACTCACGCGATGTACTATAGACCGTACAAACTGGATGCCCGCTTTTAATCTGCCATCTTGCAAGGCAAAATCGAGTATGCCATCAGTCTCGTCACGAACATGGCATCGAAGTGGACTCCGACTCTGTCGTCTCCGAGTGTACCCCGCAAACTTGGTCGCAATGTGGTATATATGTTGCGAACATGCGCCCATTATCCTAGGGGCACTCTCCAGAATAGCCACTCACCATGGCTGATAGCGCGGAGAACGACTGCATACAGATCATCACATAAATCCGTCGCAAGCGCAGTCTGACGCTAGCGCAGTTCTACGAGCATTGGGAAAACGTCCATGCACTCAAAGTCATACCTTGGGCAGAGAAGCATGGCATCAGGCGCTACCAGCAGGTATATCCAACCCAATAGCCATCAGCAACCTATCATACTGATACGGTATCCACAGATGCACGCATCTGGCAGTATGGTCCCCATCGCCGCGACCGCCTCCGCGCCGAACGCTCTTAGTAAGAGTGCACTGCCTACCACGCCGATCGAGTTCGACGGCATCGCCATATTCCTCGTCCCATCGCTGAAGCAATATACCAGCGCGTTTAACGACCCATACTATATCGAGGTGATCGAGCCCGATGAGGGCGAGTTTCTAGACAGGGCCGGACCGGGCAATGGGGTTGTTGCGAGCTTTCAGGGAAAATTGATTGATATGGTGCATCAGGGGCGAAGTACTGGCACAGTCGAAGACGCAGGAAAGGGCTATAGGGGAGCCTTTGAGGAGTTTGAGAGAGAAAGGAGAACCTGATTCCATAATATACTGCTCATACTCTTATCGCAATATGCATCAGGGAGTAAATTGCAGTATCCAGGCCTGATCTCGAGAAATATGCCACATACTAAGACTCCTGGATCAGGCTTGGCAGGTGCATGGCATCGCTAGAACTGGGTCTCCGACTGCCTCATTTAACGTAGTTTTGTTCCACCGCAATGTATGTGGAACATTCAATTGATCGAAGACACCATCAGGACCAAATGCAAGCTGATGGAAATAGCTCCTTCCTCAAGCGGCTGTCTCCATGTGTCGGCTTGAATGCTCCGAAGCATGACGCGGCACAGTTCACCAGACCCCACCTTCCAAATTTCACCAATTTTGCAACACCACAGCCTCAGGAGAACGTGCCGAGTCAGGTCTTCTATTTCCTCTCTAATGCGATGGAAGCCCCGCTTATGCGTTGTCGGCACATCCTTCGGTAGCCTTGGGGCTGTTATAGCAAGGTAAACCGACCGTCGGCAATTGAGCAACACTAAACAATGTCTTTACCAGTATGCACACATGTGCTTCTAGCTCTTGTAGCCTCGGCACCGCCTCTTCTACCCCAGCTTTGCTAGCGTTTCGTGGGGGGTTTGGCGTCCTTTTAGGGGCTCACGGCTCTTCGGACGGCACGCTTCGTGCATGATGATCAGGGCAAGATCCCTGACGTTGATTAATTTGTTTACCTTGAGCGGAGTACCTAGATCCCAACAACACATTATACCGGAGACCCAGTTTTCTGTGGGTTAAAGAGATGGACAGAGCCCAAAATCTTAATCTGAGGCTGCGTACCTACTCACTCGTTACCATTCCTTCAAGATGAGGTTCGAACAGCCGCTATGCGCTGCGCTGTACACTGCGTCTTCTGTTCTCGCGGCCCCTCAGACCACGGGCTACCCAGTGAATGGCACAACACCGGGCGACTTCAACTCCAAATGTGCTGCCATTGCATCGAAGCTCGCCATTGAGGGTGGTGTTGTCCACAGTGCTGAATTTGTTGCCGCTGGTACCAACTTCAGTGTACCCGTCTACGACCCAACATGCGCCCAAGCGCCCCAGCCCGTCACAGCCGACATATGTCGTATCGCGCTCTACGTCTCGACCTCTGAGCGCTCTGGCTTCAACATGGAGGCATGGCTGCCATCGAACTGGACTGGACGATTCCTTTCCACCGGTAATGGCGGTCTGAACGGATGTATTGGGTTTAACGACTTGGCATACACGTCAGGCCTAGGCTTCGCAGCAGTCGGGACGAACAATGGCCACAATGGTACGAGTGGCAAGCCGTTCTACAACAACCCGGATGTTGTGGAAGACTTCGCATACCGAGCGTAAGCATGGAATCCACCGGCCGCGTTGAAGCTGAGGCTAACCGTTACAGCCTGCACACGGGTGTCGTGGTCGGCAAGCAGATTACCAATGACTTTTACGGCAAGCCGCATGACAAATCCTTCTACTTTGGTTGCTCGACGGGTGGAAGACAAGGTTTTAAGTCTGCGCAAGATTTCCCGGACGACTTCGATGGCATCGTCGCTGGCGCCCCGGCTCTGGCCTTCAACAACCTCACCTCCTGGTCCGGTCATTTTTACACCCTTACTGGTCCTGCTAACTCCTCGAGATTTGTCCCCCAATCAATGTGGGCGCAAGTTCACCTCGATGTCTTGAAGCAATGCGACGGGCTGGATGGCCTCGAGGATGGAATCATCGAATATCCTTTGCAGTGCAATTACGACCCATCAGGCTTGGTCTGCTCTGAAGGCGGCAACTCGACCGCATGCCTTACACCAAATCAACTCGAGACCGTAAAAGCCGTCTACCATCCACTTCTCAATGCTCAGGGTGATCTGGTTTATCCGCGCCTACAGCCCGGTGCCGAGATGGGCGCAGCCGTCGCTCTGTTGAACGGAATGCCGTTTTCTTACACGACAGACTGGTTCCGCTACGCTATTTACAATGATCCTAACTGGCAACCGGAGTCTCTTAATACCACGGACTACGACAATGCTGCGCGCATCGACCAGTTCAACATCCAGACCTTCAAAGGCAATCTTAGCGGCGTGAAGGATCGTGGCACTAAAGTGCTGCATTGGCATGGTGGTGCTGACTTCATCATCTCGAGTGAAAACTCGGCGCGATACTACGAGCACGTCAGCTCTACCATGGGGCTATCGCCGTCTGAACTCGACGAGTTCTACAGGTACTTTGTCGTCAGTGGGACTGGTCACTGCGGCGGAGGAGTTGGTGCGCACGCTATCGGTCAAGGTACTGGAGAGGTCAACAACTACGACCCCAGCGATAATGTGCTTACGGCTCTGGTCGACTGGGTGGAGAACGGTAATGCACCGGAGACGCTCATCGGTACAAAGTTCGTGAACGATACGAAGTCTCTTGGTATTGAGTTTCAGCGAGCGCATTGCAAGTTTCCGAAGCGCAATACGTACAAGGGCGAAGGAAACCCAGATGTTGTTGAGGGCTGGGAGTGTGTGGACCCTTAGGGTTGGAGTGGAACGCGATGAGCCGCGAGACCAACGTCCAAGCCTTTCAACTCGCAAAATATTTCGCACTATCCATTCGAAAATAGACGCATATAATCTATGTCATTTCAGGTTTCACCTCGCCCGAAATTTTTCTGCGAATCTCAACCACGGTTATTGTCACGGTTTGCGGTCTCTCTTGCACGCACCTCACTGTTGGTGGGAGGAGGCTGCCTGTTCCGCACCAGCGTTGTTTATAGTCACTCACCTACATATACCGTTTGTAGTTCCATGCAATACAACCTCAGTTCAATCTGTCATTTTCTTCCCACATGCGTTCTGCTCACTCACCGTCACAGTTATGGACTGTCAGAAACCTCTTCAACTACGTTATTGACTGTCAGCCACCCGCTAAATTCTTCCATCTCATTCCGTCCTCACCTATTTCCTAGCATAACCGACAGAGAATTCAGCGGACATGATGTCGCCTCTTAACTTGTGCGCCCAGCCGGGCGGATCGCCGACGCCGTCTTCCTCGACCGAGTAGCCCTCGTTCAAACATATTATCAAACAAATCAAAGTCTGTGGTCACCCTTTATACCCAGCGTATACCGATACATATGACAGACCAGAATGTCCCTAATGTATTCTGTTCTGATCCAAGCTAGGTTCGGATCAGATGGAGGATTTCTTCGCGAATAAGGGAAATTTACAGCAATGATCCAACCGGCTCAAAGAACCATGGACACCCAAAATCTTATTAGATCATTACCGGGTCGCCGTGCAAGGTGGGAGTCTGAGGAAGCCCCTTGAGAACGCTCTTTATAGCTACGGTCAGAACATGAGTCTTAGGCACGTGAAGAAGCGCATCGCGAACCTGAAGACCTTCCTGGTTGAACTGTTGAAGCTGGAATACGATAGGGAAAAGAAACACCCTGGCGACTGGGCAGCTATCCCAGAGGAAGAAAAGCTGTAAATGTGGCTGTACTCGGCATCGCGCACCTTGCACGAATATGACAACGCCGAACACACAAGCACGTTTATTCGTACCCAGAACACCTGCGAGACCTCCGGCCGCAACCGTGGACGTGAGTGGGAAACTGCCACGGATCCTCACTACCTGGAGGACAAATACAAAGACGAGAAAGATACGCATTATGTGCTCAAGACCACGCCATAGCAGCGTGCCTTTATTGAAGCTTCGACCGTCCCGTCTGTCCAGGAAGCCGAGACCGCAGCTCCATCAACCGGCGACGAGGCCCGCCGCTAATAAGGCCGTCACGATACTAGGGAAAATGATCAAAAAATGGTGAGGCATATGCATCTTAGCCAGAGTTGTCAACAAACAAACGTGATTCAAAATTTTGATTTGATTTTGTTTGATTCCATCATATCAAACAAACAAAGTTCTTGTACGCCAAATTATCAAACAAAATCAAACAGGCAGCTCTTATATATTGAAGTAGAGAGCCTATATGAGGCTGCTCCTATCAAACAACAAACAGGTGGAAAATAGTGTAAGCAAAGATGGGATGGAAACATGGGGCAATTAGCAATCAGCTGTACAGACTGGAGGCAAGGCTACACCGGCTGACATGTGTCACTATTGATCTAGAGTCTCTACAGCTGATCCGGAATCTTCTGGATACTCTACTTATTGTATATAAACCCCGTAAACTCCAGTACATAGAAATCAACCAGTTTCCTCATGCTCCTCCTGCATATTTCTTGCCAATAGCTTTTGCTTGTGATGGGCTAGGCCCATGCAGTTCTACATGTGAGGGCTAGGCCCGCATGTAGAGACCCACAAGTGGGTCTGAGAGTGGAGTTGTTCCACCTCATTGTGCATAAATATCGACTATGCAAGTTGAATACTGTTCATTCAACTTGTGCCTGCCTTTTGGCCCAGTGGTCTAGTGCATATAGTCGTGCCTATTACCTTTTAGGTTTAGATCCTTACATTGCTCACACCTTATCAATTATGCCTACAGCTTCTTTTACATCTATTATGCCTCCCAAACGTATCTACAAGCCTGCTGACATAGCTGAACCTGCTGACACAGCTGAACCTGCTGCCAAATATCCTAAACGTATGCCAAAGCCCTCATTAAAGAAGCGTGAAGGCAACGGCAGCCAGTCTATCCAGCGCAACAGTATACTAGAGCCTCTATCAACACAGCTTATAGAGCTACCAAACACGCCATCAACCCAGCCAGATTGTATGGAGCTGCCTAACAAGTCTATACAACTAGTAGATGCCTTGCCCTAGCGTGCATCTCCACGCCAAGCCATACAACTAGCTACCCCAGAGGCCTCACAAATTAGCAACAATAATACCTGGGAGTTGCAGTTAATGCTCAACAAGCCAGACACAGCTATTGTACAGCCGCTGGCTAGCTCTGACGCAGCAACAGAGGTAACAGTTGAGGATAATATGTAAGGGTCACGCAAAGTATGCAGTTGCCTGGTAACAAGGTCGAATTGATAGAGAGCTATGGAGGAACACTGACGAGTTTTCAGTGTGC
>ML976015.1:67790-131775 GCA_010015635.1 Clathrospora elynae
AAGGCTGGTCCAATTGCCCAAAAGCTTCTACGTCAACCTGGTCAACAGTTGCTACGATTTGCTGCTAAGGGCGGCCTTAAGCTCTCTATAGGCACATACAACAAACTGGGTCATTTTGACATACATGGATTTTGGCAGGCAGCTGTACTATGGCTGGTTGACAACAACAGAGCCCTCCAAGAGTTTGAAACGCCAGCATTTTGTGAGATGATATGTTTTGCCAACCCAGAGGCAGAGGCGGCATTGTGGAAGTCTCAAAATAGTGTATCAAAGTTTGTGATGAATCTATACAGCTATATGCAACCGCAGGTGACGCGCGCATTAGCAGAGGCAGAGAGCAAGGTACACATCAGCTTTGATGGATGGACTGCTAAAGGTGGCAAGGTTGGCTTCTTTGCCGTTGTTGCACACTATACTAACAAAGACGGCATGATAGTTGACCTGCCTATTGCGCTGCCACAGGTTGTTGGCGCTCACACTGGTGTAGCTATAGCTAATGCTGTTGCAGCTATCCTGCAGTACTTTGACATTAATTGTAACAAACTTGGGTACTTTGTACTCAACAATGCTGCCAACAACAACACTGCTATCAACAAGCTTGCTGCAATGTACAACTTCAACAGCACCAATCGCCGCCTCTGCTGCGCCTGTCACATACTCAACCTTGTTGGACAAACTATTATGTTTGGTTGCAACGCTGACGCATACAACAATGAGCCTGAGAACATAAAGGAAGAAGAGTTTTACATGAGAGAGTGGCGGAAGAATGGACCATTAGGCGTCTTTTTCAGCATTATCAACTACATTAACACGCCAAACCAGTATGCGCTGTTTGCAAGCTGCCAGCGGCAGGCAGTGAAGGAGATGGCTCCTGGCTCCGCCTTAGTTGGCATCCGCAAGCCTGTCAAGCCTGTTGTTACCCGCTGGAATAGCTATTGTAGCTCACTTGAGCGTGGTGTTGAGCTTCAACAGGCAATCACTTTGTACGCCAACTATCACATCACAGAGACCAAAGCCGCTGACTCTACTGCACAAACTTGCAACAACAAGCTCCCATTAGCGCCATATTGGATGAGGTCAACAGGGCTTACTGCTGCAGACTGGGCGGTGATCAACAAGTACATTGCTATACTGCAGCTACTCAAGTTTGCTACTGATTGCCTCTAAGGCCGCGGCAAGTGTAGCCGTTATGGCGCGCTATATGAGGTTATCCCGGTGTTAGATTCCATAATTACTGAGTTAGATACCCGCCTTGAGCTATACCAAAGCGTCAATTATACGCCATCTGAGGCGCCTGAAGACCACCTGCCAATCAACCTACAAGCTGCAAAGCTAAAAGCAAGCCAATACTTCAATAAGCTGCTTGAGGCACCTGTTTACTACACTGCTACAATACTCCATCCGCGCTATAAAACCTATTGCAAGCGGCTCTGGCATAGCAAACCCAAGCTTCTAAATACCTTGCACGCAAGCTTCCTGCAGATCTGGGCTTCCTATAAGCCTGCCGCCGCAACTACAACACCAATCCCTATACCAAAGCCCGCAACAAGCAGCTTTGACAATGCAATAGACTCTATACTTGACGCTGGCAATACCGAGTACCCTAAGGCATCAAAGGATGAATATGAGCAGTGGCTAGAAGAGCCTGCATGGACGGCTCAACAACACAAGGAGGGTGTAACGGCTATACAATACTGGTTTGCGTTGAAGCCAAAGTATCCCAATCTTTTGCGGCTTGCAATTGATATACTCTCAATCCCCGCCTCTAGCAGCAATTGTGAGAGAGTCTTCAGTGGTACTGGCAATATATCAGATCCACAGAGGCGAAAAATGAGCCCACAGTTACTAGCTGCTCTTATTTGTGTACAACAATAGGTGTGCGCAGGCTTTAAACCTCCAGGTGCAACGGCAGCAGCAAAGTACTGCGAAGAGACTCTTGTCAAAGACTTTGGGATACAGGATTGGGAGGAGCTACCGCAGTAATTACTATGCAAATCTCCTTTTGAAGCACCTCTAGATTCTCAATAATCAAACAAACAATTCAAACAAAAGTACCTCTACAGTCTCTCAAAATCAAACAAATCAAGTACAACACCGCAAAATTGTCAAACAAATCAAAATTGGGCTTCAAATATTGTTTGTTTTGTTTGTTGACAACTCTGATCTTAGGTCACGCACACTCGCGACTGAAGGAGCGCTGGTGGCTGGCTTCATGGTTGGGGTGTGTCAGGGAAGGATAAGGAACATATATTAGGCACGCAGAAAGGAAGCCATGTATAGAAATGTTTTCTGGGCGTTAAGAATTTATTTGTGTGTTTGTTTGCGTGTAGCAATAGCCAGAGTGTGCGCTTAGTTTCAGACCTTTTTTTGCATTTCGCAGTCCAGTGGACTTGTGTCAAGAGGTATACTTGGGATGAATCATGTGCATTCGTAGTCTATCGCAGTAGAGAGCCTGTATAAGGCTGCTCCTATCAAACAACAAACAGATGGAAAACAGTGTGAACAAAGATGGGATGGAAACATGGGGCAATCAGCAATCAGCTGTACAGACCGGAGGCGAGGCCACACCGGCTGACAATTTGCAACATGATATGAATTTTAGCAGAGAATATAGTTAGGGAATGCAGATCAAAATAAGAGCATGATACTAATGACTAAACCCTAGGGCTGCGGTACTTAATTGTACATTTACAAGTCACTCGTCCTTGTGGGTGAATGTAACACGCCTGCACTCTTTCACTTCTAACACAAAGGACCCCTCATCACAAGAACCTACAATGTAAACGCTATTTAACGTTACTTGCGATTTTGCACTAAGCTTTCTATGTCTCTAGAAATATCTATGTGCTAAACTGTGACGGTGAGTGAGCAGAACTCAAGTGGGAAGAAATGACGGATTGAACTGAGGTTCTATTGTGTGAAGCTACGAACATTACATATAGTGGTGGGTTGTAAACAGCACTAGTGCTGTAAAGGCAGCGTTGTCTCATGAGAGGTGAGGTGCCACTGCTCGTGAGGTAAGAGAGGCCGCAAACCGTGCAAGAGAGACCGCAAACTGTCACATAAACTACTCTCTAACTAATCTTTTTACCACGCGAATTAAACACAACTACAAGCGGCCTTTAGACTGTATTAACTAATATTTGACTCACTGAGAGAGACTATACCAATAGGCACATGTACCGCACCTAGAACTTAGGGTAAAGCACCTAGTTCTCTATCGCCTGTATACTCTTCCTTAATGCAGACATAGGCCCTAGACTAACGCACTCTTGTCCACAATATATTTGCCTAAAAGTTTGCTCATGTACCTACGTTCCCTCTAGTCGCTGCTAAGCCCACTTTCTCGCTTAGGAAGCGCAAAGGGCATCCTACGAGGGAGAAGGCTGCGAGGTCTACACACAAACGACAGCGTTCTTTAAAGAATAAATGAAGAATGCTATAGGATAGAAAACTAGCGGCTACGTCACTCGTTAATACAGCATCCCCTAACACACCACCAAGGTAGTTAAACGGTCTATCCAAGGCACCGCCTCTAACTACTCCTTCGCAGTGCAATAGTCCCACTATCGCACCATCACTATCGTCGCCAAAGCCGTCCATAGAGATACATAACCCGGCTACCGAACAATCCGGACTGACCGAAATTTTCACGAGTCTTGAAGATCCTCCTCCACTCCTGGGCACGTGCGGACATCCGATCTATCCTACATACATCACTAGCTACCACAAGTCCAACCGCTCCATGTGCCTTCTGGATCCTGCCATGTTCTGTACGAAGATGGTACAAAACATCATCCTCAACCACGACGGGACGTCTGGATGGCTCGAAAGACTTCATCCCAGTGAAGATGTGGCTATCACTCGCCCGTGGATGAAGGCGTCGGTCTGGTATCTCTTCTTTTGGCAGTTGATCCGGGAACCTTGGATGTGCTGAACGGGGCTACGTTGTCAGGGAAGCTGAGTAGGAGGGTAGACATGAGGTTTAGGGCTGTGAAAGATCGCCTTGTAATCTATCTGAACGAAGCTGATGGTGCGCATTAGGTCGAGCGAGGCAGGATATATTCGTCGTAGAGGTATAGCTTTGAGATTTCAGGATGGCGATGTTTTTCTAGCCACGTCTATTTCCATGTTAGAGCTACGCGCTTGCCCCAATCGGGTCACGCGCCGTGATTATTCACCCGCCTCTGGCGTCAACTCAGATCGTGTGACTCAACCACTTCTTTATCAACTTCGGCCGACTCTTACAGATGCATCGCATACACCACATCACAGAACTTTATCCCACCAAAAGCCCGCCATGACGGAGCTTCTGCCTGCGCCGCACCTGGCGTACATACGCACATGTTCCGAACCCGACGACTCACGTCGTCCGATATCTGGTTTGCTAACGAAATATGTAAAGCAAGAAGACCCCAAGATTTGGTACAAGGGAATTAAGCATCGCTTCCTCCTCGATGCTGCCAATGTTTCAGACACATTCCTGGACATCTTCATCTCGGCCCTGCCAACGAACCCCGTCTACTATCCTTTATGGAACGTCCAGAACTCTGATCTTGATCTCCGGATATTTCCTGCTCATGCTGCCGCAGCTGCAAGCAAAAGATTGCTGCAGCGCTGTGAGACCGAGAGTATCCAAGCGGGGGTCAGCGGCGAGGACGATGCGGAATGCAACGAGATCATGCTCCACCCACAAGTGCGATTACGTTATCGATTTAATGACCACGTCTCATTGATCCTGTTTCTGAGATAGTGTAAGGCCTGGTGTACGACAAGAAAATATGCTCACGAATCCAAAATACGATGTGAGCAAGTTCGCCAACAGCCCGTTCCGTTTACAAGGCCAATACAAGGGGTTCACCTGGAGACCGAACTCGGGATGCTCTCATGGAAATGGACTGTGGCACTTTCAGTGCTGCGGCGGGAAGTGCAAAAGAGGGCGTTGGAAGATGAACCCAGGCGTGGAGAAGCTGATATCTGAAGGGGCTAAGCCGCCGGAGAGAGCCAGTAAGGAGTGGTCGGACCTGACCGCTAATGGTATTCTGTAATGCTACGATTGGCAGGAGGCCGTCGGGAAACACCCTCCGGAGAATCGACACGTTCAGCGGGGATTGAAGCGCACAATATCGTTATCCCGCTCAGAGATGAAAGGCCTGATAGGTGCGGGCTTATCGCTCGTTCGCATGAATGAGTCCGCGTCTCGGCCGAAGAGTCCAGCTGTAGGCACTCGGAACAGGGCGGTGGCAGTTCCAGACATTTCGAGATCTGACATGTGTGGTGTAGCACGGGTATTACGGATCAGAGTATTGTCTTCTTCGACCGAGCGCATCGTCAACCACTGGGTCACAAGCATTCCGAGAACCACTAGTGAAAGCTCAGTATGGGTCCAAAGCAACCGGAAAGATGTACTCACCATCAGATAAACACATCAACAGGCATGCGTGACCCATTCTCGCGAAATAACATTTGAGGAAAAGGCCGTTGTTAATCATAGTGGCCACTAATAGGGTGCTCGATCCAAAGATGTTCCGAATCAACATAACTCTCAGACCAGGTCGCGAGGAAGTGCGCAACAGCTTGGGAGCATCCTGCGTCCAACCTAAAAATCCCTGGATAGATATTCTTCTCTTTGTTCCGGTAGCGTCGTTTCCATAGCCTGGAATAGCAGGTGTAACCCACTTCATTACTGGACGTAGCTGCCATACGAAGATTACTGTCAGCACAAGGTTGATGACTGTGTCAAGGACCATGACCGCAACGGCGGCTCCCGCTTCTATGCCGATCCGACATTCGCCGGAGGGGGACATTGAAGCCATAGGGTTGACGAGCTCCCATGCCACGATTCCAACGAACCCGCCCACAGTCAGGAGTACCCCGATAATGTAGATCCAGTCGCGTCTACGGTCGACGAATGGAGCACGAGCGATATGGACCCGTTCGAGCAGGAAGAGATATCTATACACATTAGTCCGTACTCTGGTACTACTACCGTCTAATCGTATAGGAGACCTACAGCGCGATCTTTGACGCTCCATACAGGAGGATGCAGGTTCTTATCACAGCCTTGCATTGGCTCTGGGTAGCCAGCCCAAGCCCAGCAGCATTGATGGCCACGGCAAACACGAAAGTCGTGCTGATGAAGCCTTGCACAAATACCAAGATATCAGACACTCGAGTCTTTGACTTGTTGCTGGCCATGCGACCAGCTCGATACCCTTGCACACAGTCAGCGAAACCTGACTCGGACTGTCCTTCTTGGGATGCAAGAAGTATCCACTTACCCTGAGCCAGCGCAAGTGCGAAAACGTAAAGTAGGCATATAGTCACGACTGCAACCCGATTGAGCGGACGCTCTCCCAAGTGGCCATCATGCGCGTCGTCTCGAGCCACAAAGGGAAGGAAGGCTGGGCTGGGGCGAGCAGGCACGAGTGGGACGCCAAGCTGAGCGAAAGCCATCAGAGTGGAAAATGGAGAATGAATTTTCACGCTCTTTAATCGATCATCCTGAGGTAGAAGGCTGGGGGATAAGTAGATCGGCGTGAAAGGCTTTTCCTAATCAGGCCTTGATCTCTCGATCCACGCCGCCATGTGTCAACACTTAACACACACATTAGACGCGTCATGGCTGAAGCCTATCTGTTTCGGTCCCTGGCTTAATTGCTGGCGTCAACTCCGGATCCGGAGCGAGCGTTCCTGGAGCCGCGCGGGGTTGGGGTACGCTACAGCTTGCTAGTAAACGCTACCGGGTTCTGCGGGTCTTCATCGCTATCAGCGTTCAATCACTGGTTCAGTTACAGCCAGGTCACTTCCAGTCTCGGTCCTCCATGTGGGACACTGCGAAACTTTATGGATTATTCAGGTAGCCAAAAGCCAGGAAAACGCAGAGCTAGATGCCAACTAACGTTGGTTGAACATATGATCTAGAAAATCTAGACCATGAAATCCCCGGGTGGGCAGGTCGGCCGAGTTCGTCCTTTCCGGATCATTCCAAAGGGGAAACTTTCGCGACATGCAAACCATTTGCTTTCCCATCCACCACCCATTTGTCCTTTGCATAGTCTACCCTTCATTACGTAGCCCATAGTCATTTCTCTACCAAATATGTCTCATGTCCTCTTTCTCACTCCTGGTCTCAACTAAACGTCCACGTCTCAGTGATTTTTGTGCCAATACCGAGTTTATCGCCATTGTTATCCCGTCCTGATATTCCTTAGCTTTATCTCTGTCCATCTACGTCTGATATTCTGATCTGCTATACATCAAGTAGATAGCACACTCAGCGAGCCTTGTCCTGACCTTCTCTTTAAGCTTATCGAGATCCGATTCGTTCGTGTAGACTGCAAAGTCAAGGGCCATAAGCTGTCCGCCAACTTCCTCTAAGATCCCGGAGAACTAGGGTTTCTCTTCTTGCGGTAGTCTGGTTTTTCGTTTCCTTGGTCTTGCGCTCGGGCTCTACATTGATGAGTCACTGTATGTTTGCTCTCGTACCTGTGTTTAATATCTCGGGAAGTTTCGCTCGGGCACGTCCGGAACGTCGAGATCGATGAGATTGGCGGGCAGTGCTAGTTCTGTTGGATTTGGTTCTGGCGCAGCGTACTTGTTGCCCTGATGCCCGCCTACTAGGGTAACCATGGATTGCTTGCTCATGCTGCGTTCTGCAATTCGCGGAATCTCATAATCATCCCATTCGGTGCTTCTTTATTCTGCTCAAACTCAAAGAAAGAACATGTGATGAATCATCATAAATGTCAAGAAACACAATGTATTTTCGCGCTATGTACGTCTGGAAGGCTCGACATAATTGAAAGTTTGTGGGCCTAGTACTGGCGGTCATAATATTGTACTCGCAGCAGCCAGCATATCCCATGAGCTTTGTTTCTCTTTGTCAGAGCACAAAGGATTGATTGCCTTATTCACATGAACCCATCATGCTCCTCCCCCCTCCGTCCCGTGTGCATTTTCCCTCCTCTCACCCAAAATCCATATATAAATGTAGCACTCTATTTTCTTCTTTCAGTCCTAATATTTCTCCTCTTCACCTCGTGTACTGTTTTCACATGACTGTTCCTGCTATGTGCAAAATGCGAGCGCACTTGACCTATAATCAAAATTTATGATTTGCTTTATCTACCTTCTCGCACCCTCAACGCGTAGATAAGCAACTTAGTAACAGCACAACGTACTCTCAAACGCCCAAGATGACCAACTGCGTGCCTTGACGCGCACCGTCCGTAGTCGCCAAGCGAGGCGCTGAGGATAAGCTACGCTTTCACCTCCTCCTCTTTCACATCACCGTTTGCGTATGGCGGCGGGAAGAACATTCTGCGCACACTTGGCTTACAGTTAAAATCTCTGATTTGCTTGTTTACTTTCTCACATCTTCAACCTATATACCCAGCTTCATAACAAAACAACGCGAATACACCACCACGCAAGATGACCGACAGCGTGCCTTGCTGCGCACCCTACGAAGTCGCCAAGCTCGGCGTCGACGACAAGCTGGTGAGGATTGGGGTGGGGTCAGGCATCGAAAGCGAGGTGTTGAGCGTGCACGCTACGCTTCTGCGTAACCATTAGGGCTACTTCGCGGAGCGGTAAGTCGCCGTTATCCATAAACCAACGAGCATGCCCTGAGCACTTTATCATCATTGTGCTTGTTGGTCAAAAACAAAGACACAATTGACACCCTCCAGGCTGTACGACGACAAATATGAGACGACGAGGGCGTTTTCCTTTCCCAAGGAATCGCTCCGTCTGTTCGGCCTCTTTGTCGACTTCCTCAACACCGGCCGCCTCCTTTGCCGTTCGACCGCCCCCGCCGAGACAAAGAAGCCATTGTCCTATGGCACAATTGTCTATTTCTTCCTCTTCGCCAAGGACTTCGATGCTCATGCGTTGTGAAATGCCGCTATCGATGCTTTCTTCTTGCGCATCTACGCCCGACCGGATGACGTTCCGTACGGCGACATCTCCGACGTTTACGACGGTACCCAGAAGCGTTCATCGATGCGCGACCTCATCGTCGATTTCGTAGTTAAAATCGGCGACAAGAGGGACTTTGGCAACTTTGAGCATGACTGGCCGAGGCAGCTCTTTGCCGATTGCTTGGCGGCGGCGAGTGAAGATGTCGTCGTGCCTTTTGCGGGCGGATACACGGATGAGGAGGGTTGAAGCGTGGCTGGACGAGAAGAAGGAGAGCATGTGCGGTGCATACCATGTGCACGATGAGGAGAGTGAAGGCTCGATGACAAGGAAGGTTCAAGAGCGGGAGGGGGTGAAGAAGGCGGAGGTGGTGAATAAGAAGGGGTTGAAGAGAGTCGGGACGGGGAGTCGGTTCAGTCCTGCCAAGGGTAGGAGGGGATATCGGTCCCAGGGCAAGTGGGATGGAAAAATGCTGCACGATGATGAGCACATTTGGGGTGAAGAACACCTGGAGTTTCACGAGGAGAAAAAGGTGCAGGGAAAGAAGATGTAGGAGCTCTTTGATGCAGAGTCGGCGGAGCGAATGAAGGCTCTTGATGGATTGAAGCCGCACAGGGAGCGATATTAGGTCATCTTGTTTGCTGGCATGTGAGGGCCTTGACGACTACCGTACTAGACTACCATGATACGAATGATACCCCAGATACCCCCCCGTAGTCTTCACGCTACTCATACGTGACCTTCAGACCTCCAGGCAACTCATCGAGCCCTACATCGGCTTAGCATTTCCCCAAAGCTGATCAAAACAAAGTGATAAGGTGACTTACATCCTTCAACAGGTTCTTCCACAGTCTGCCTTACCCCACACCCCATGGACACATTAGCCCCCTGCGTCTGAAGTCCCGTACATGTATTTCCAAAACAGCGCTGATCCAAAGCCTTTTGCAACGCGCCTTCTTTCCACCCAAAGATGTAGTCGCCGTGTTGGCCATAGCCAGTCCTTACCCCGACGTTAGCACAACACCCTTTTAACCCACCACCACCCCCACAAGTCCCAAGGTAAGTGATAAATAGGGAAAACTCACCCATCACCCATTGAGTAAACAAAGGGCTGGCTCCCATGTTTTTCAGGCCAGAGAGATTCGTCGTTGAAAAGCGTGGTATCCCACATGACCTCATACATGAGCTGCGGCATCTTCACAGGATGGCTTTCCGGACATGGGCCCCCAGATTCAAAAGAACCAGAAGTCGGATAAGCAACGTGATCCTTGTGGTTTGGAGAATCCACGTTCTTGCCATCCCAGCACCTTCATATCGTCAGCGACTTATCCCCTCTCTCTTCCCACTACTGGGGAAGAGAGGTATAATAATAATAATGTAACGTACGTAGGAAAAGTAATCGTCGTCCGAATCCCCCCACCACACATCCCCCTCGGCAGCTCCTCCGTATCATTCCCCGTACACGGCGGTCCGCCAAAAGGATCCTGCGCTTTGTTACTGAAGCAGCGATGACAGAGTTGTTTTTGTTGACCCGCTTTCTGCCTAAGTCCCGGATCGCCGACTAGCATGCGGAAGCCCTTGGGGAAGGCAGTCACGTTTGTCTTGCCATCGTAGGGGGGGATGTAGTATACCGTCATGCCTTCACGGCCTTGGAGACCAAGATTGACCATCTGCGGTACGCGCTGGAATGTGCCGTTGCGGGCGGTGAAATAGAGGTTTGCGGTCCAGTAGTTGCTGGATTTTCTGTTAGCCCACTGGGCAAAACGCGCGGGGGGTACAGTACCTTAGATCTTCTGCGAAGTCGCAGGTTGTGCAGGTGGCTTCGAGACTCGGGTCAAGCTCCAGTGCTGGCATCGAAACGTTGAACGCGTTGCCGCCGACAATCTGGTGCAAGTGCACTGAAGGAGCGACACCGGGTTGGACGAGAGGATCGATGCGGTCGATAACAAGCTGCGAGCATTGGAAGCGCAGCATAGAGGCGTTTGCGAATTGGCGGGCCACCAACCCATGCGCTGGTGAGGCGAAGACATGAGGCGCTGAGAGCGCGAGGCTCAGAGCAAGGAGTTTCCAGAGCATGGTTGTGGATCCGCGTCGTTACGCAACGAAATAATGGATGACTGCTGAGAGCGATGGGTGCTTGAATTTGTGGGTTGGGAGATATGCTTTGTATCCTATACGTTTTTAGTAGTATTCCAAGCATGGTAAGGGGTGTTTGAAGTAGGGTCTCCACATACAAGCCACCCCACATGGTCATCAAAGTTGGCCAATTCAGGAAGTTTTATCGCAGTATCATTGTCTGGAGAAAGGTTGGATTTCAACTGCCGTATATGAACGGGTTGATTGCTTGCATACATTATGTGGTGTGGCCAATGGGATCCTAGACGCATGCTCAACGAAGCGAGTCGCCAAACAAGGGTTGTCGGATACATGGCCAGTAAGAGATCAAAATGTCTGACAGTACATGCGAGCCTGGGGCACCTCACTCTGAACTCGTAGGAAGAGCAGTTGCCCAGGGGTAATGACAAAATTGTTGAGGAGGCAGAAAGTGACAGACGTGAAAGAAGTAGGTCAGGAATGATTGTATTTACAATTGAGTTACTCGGCGCTTTCGAATCTACCAGCCCTCTCCGGGCTTCCGTGCCTAGCCATCCCGTTAGCATCACCCCCACAAATCTGAGCACGGTACTTACCAGCAAAGCACGCTTCCCTCCCAGCTCAGCCTCCAGACCATCCGGGTATGTCTTCGGCGCACTCAGCTTATCGGGGTAGACGGCGCTAACCGCCGCGCAGAGTCCAAAGACCGAGGCAATGAAGGTGCCCATCAGTACGAACCCCCACTGCGGCGTGAAGTGGTTGTAGTCATGCAGCGACAGCACACCGAGGATGTCGTGGTCTTCGTGGCACGGCTCGCCGTAGTTGCGGCGCTCCTGCTTGTCCCAGTAGTCGCCATACGGGTCGCGGTTGCCGTGCTTCTCGGCGGGAGGGTTGATGTAGCCGCCATTCTGGTGTTGTCAGTCCCCATCGCTCCTGCCTAGTATGAAGAGGGGCTGCGCACCTGGTTCGGGTCGGCGAGCTCGGCCTGCTCAGCGTGGGTGAGGGCGGTGCGGATCTGGGTAAAGTGCGGTCGTGGGCGGGCTGCGGCGGGGATGACGGCGCGCGCCAGCGGGCGGGCCGCGACAATGCGCCTGGAGAACATACTGGAGGGCTGTTAGAAGGCGGAGGGTATCCGGTGAAGGTGCTGTCCTACGTTGCGGCGGATCTGCGGGGGGCGATGGGCTGCCGTGCTGGAGTGTTGTTCGCGATGGGCGCAGTTGTGGAGACTTGGCGGGAGAGTGGGTCTCGCTGCTTTGGGACAGCCTTGATGTCACACGAGCGTCTCTACGCGACTGACTATTTCGCTTTTGCAGAAATCGTGGGCGGCTTCGAACATCAGTTATCTCGTTTGCACCAAAGTTAGCCAGGCTCCATCATCGTGTGCGCGTCAAAGGGCCGGACTTGCGCGCCCGTGCCCGTGTTTAGCGATCTCTACGACATCCATTCGTCGGTAATCTCTAGGTCAAACAACTCGCGGTTTTTACAACTTTCAAAAACGCCATTGCCTGCATAACCCGAGCGCGAACCGCAGTTTCGAATCTGACTTCACCACAGTCACCAGCGGACCTCGGACTATCTTGCGACACCATATTTGGGCTGATATATGTCGATTTGGCTCTGCGCCGGGTGGTCTCCAGGCTCCCCCAGGCTGCGTCGCCCTGTCTGAATGGACGAAGTCACGTCCGCGGATCGCGACATCGACTCCATCCCACCACCCGACTCGCCCCACACGCACAACCATCGCGAGCCAACACAACATGCAGATATCATTCAGGAAGACAAAGCACCCGAAATCAAAGAGGAAGAACAGCTTGGACCTGTGAATGAAGATGATGGTGGCGTCGTTGAGCGGCCGGCAAAGCGGCGGAAGATCGAAGACACTGCGCCGCATCGCTCAGCATCACGCGCCATATCGCCGCCCTGGAAGCCGTTCGTAGCAAGTGGGCCGACGACGGTATTCGAGAATGGTGTCAGAAAATCATCGCGCGTCAACAACAAGGACACGGCCCCGCCGACGCCAGAGCCCGTGAAGCGGACTGCGCGACCGACAACCAAGGCGGGACAGACAAATGGCACCCCTCAGAATGGCGTTAAGCGGGAGTCGCGCCCTGTGTCGGGGCCGATGTCGCTCTCGAAAGGAAGAGCAGCACCCGCTCTGGACAAGAACGCACCTGCCCCGTCCGTGGCCACGCCCGCGCGCAAGTCTGAGCGCCAACGGAAGCCTTCGATCCTCACCCGGACGTCTCCGCCTACATCCCCCGCCATGACGAATGGCTCGCTCGACCCCGCGCAGAAGCGGGCTGCACGTTCCCGAAGAGGCACGCAGACACTCAAGGAAGATGTGCGTGACGAGCCTCTGGACGACCCCGACACAAACGGCCACGATCCCGACACGAACGGCCACGACCCCTACGCTGGCTTGTATGCCTCCCCCGACGACTCGAACCCCTCCGTGCCGGCCCCACGCCTCCGCCTCCGACTGCGCAAGCCCGACCCTCCGAACCGTCATCCGCTCCATGCCCCGCCCAAGACACCGTTTGCCTCTCTCTCAGACTTCTTAGCGCAGGATGACCCGCTTGAAGGCGAAGAGTCACAGCGGATAACACCGGAGAAGGCGGCCGAGGAGGCTGAGCGCCGCCTGCAGATCGTTGAGGCAGCCGAGGACGGAGTCTTGAGCCAGACACGATGTAGCGTCTATGCGCCCGAGGCTGCCCCAGAGCCACCGCCGAAGTATCGTCACTGGGACCATGTCGTCGCACACGCGCTCCACTTCGGCAAGCTGCTCAAGGAAGAGAAGGCATACCATCGGCGCATGGCAAAGACACTAGCGAGAGAAGCATATGACTTCTGGAAGAACAAGTTCAAGCGGAAGAGCCAAGACGAGATCGACCAAGAAGAGACGGAGCGGCAGGTGACAAGATACAAACAACTGGTGAAAGACGTCAAGGATGCGTGGGGTCTAGTCCGGGTTGAGATTGATAAGGAGCGTGTGGCCAAGTGGGAAGAGCAGCAGAGGCAGCTCGGACACAAGGCCATGGACGACATGTTCAACCAGGCACAAGAGATTCTAGGACGTAACCTTGGCGACGGCGCCTCTTCGTTGGTCAGCGAGGACCGAGACTTTGACGGCGAGGAGGAGGGATCAGAGGAGGATGTCTCGCTTACCTCCCATCGCCGCAACCACGACGATGTCATGTCTTCGAGTTCGGACAGCGAGCAGGGGAACGAATATGACGACGATGCGAACCTCACCGCCGAACAACTGCGTGAGAAGTACGGGCAGCTACCCGACCTTCCGGAAAGCAGCTCCGAAGTTGAGCCAGACTCGGACGAGGAAGCAGAGGCGGAAGATATAGGAGGAGAGACAACTCCGACACCAACTCCAGACCCAGACATCGATATAGAAGACGCCGATGAACTTCCGGAAAATCCCTTCCTCCGTACCAATGGCTTTCACGAGCACGACGAGGAAGAGTATGAGAAGAAGCCGGATTACATTGACCCTGCTACAGTCGAGCTTGATCAGGTTGATGAAGCCCTACTGGACTCGGATGACGAAAAGGGGTCAGAATCCGGCAGTGAAGCGTGGTCAAGCAACGAAGAATCCGAGGCAGATGACGATGGCGAGGAAGAGGCAGGCGAATCAGAAGCCGGGTCCGGCGACGAAAGTGAAGGAGCGGGCATGGGTATGATGGGCTTCCTGGCTCCCAAAGACATCAAAAAGTTAAAGGTAGCCGCCAAGACCGCAATCGAGAACGAGGAACCGGAAAACACAACACCGCATATCGAGCAGACGAACGGCCACGCCCCATCACATATGGATGAAGAGGAGAAGCCACATACTAATGGCCATGACTCCGTTGCCGAAGTAAACGATCCGCACCTCAACGGAAACGGTATGACAACCGAACCATCCCCCTCGATCGAAGTCACGGAGCTTGCGCCATTGGAAGATGTCGCACACCCTAAGAGCGCTTCCCGGTCTCGCCATACGTCTTCGCCGCCACGAACCGAAGTTCCATCGCTCCTTCGCGGTACGCTCCGAGAGTACCAGCACGACGGATTGGACTGGCTTGCGAACCTTTACGAGTCTGAGACTAACGGCATCTTGGCAGACGAGATGGGCCTCGGGAAAACCATCCAGACCATTTCCCTCCTCGCCTATCTTGCCGTCCGTCGGGAGATCTGGGGACCGCATTTGGTTGTAGTACCGACCAGTGTTATGCTCAACTGGGAGATGGAGTTCAAGAAGTTTCTACCGGGTTTCAAGATTCTGACTTACTATGGCGACATCAACGAACGGAAGCGGAAACGTTTAGGCTGGCGCAACACCGGCAAAGACATGTACAATGTCGTAATCACATCTTACCAGCTCATTCTCCAAGATGCCGCGGCATTCAAGATGCGTCCCTGGCGGTACCTTGTGCTAGATGAGGCTCACAACATCAAGAACTTCAAGTCTCAACGCTGGCAGACCATGCTCAACCTTCGGACGGAGCGTCGACTACTGTTGACCGGAACACCGCTGCAGAATAACATTGACGAGCTCTGGTCCTTGCTATACTTCCTGATGCCAGCTGGGTTTGCTGGCGAAGGTCGTATTGCTGGCTTGGATGAGTTCACACTGGCCTTGAAGAACCCCACATCACAGATCCTGGATCAAGGTCGCCAACAGCTCGATGCAGAGGCACAGAAAATCGTCAAGCGACTCCATGAGGTCCTCCGCCCGTATCTGCTTCGGAGGCTGAAGGCCGAGGTCGAAAAGCAGATGCCTGGAAAGTATGAGCATGTCGTATACTGCAAGCTCTCCAAACGCCAACGGCAGCTTTATGACGGCTTCATGGGCCGTGCGTCCACAAAGGAGATTCTCTCATCAGGCAATTACATGTCTATAATTAACTGTTTAATGTCCCTACGGAAGGTCTGCAACCACCCCGATTTGTTTGAGACACGAGCTATCGTCACTTCCATGGCTATGCCAAGATCGGTTGTCGCTCAGTATGAGATCAAGGATCTGCTTATCCGGAGGCGATTGCGTGAGGGTATGGAAGACAAGGAAGTCAACCTTGACGCATTGAACCTCAACTTCGCTCGACGCGAACAGACTCAGCTGGGACATGCTCGACGTATTTACCCGATCCGCGCTACACGACCTTTGGAAGACTTAATTGAGCGCCAAACCCGACGTCTTGACAAATCGACCGATCCGACCACGTCTTCACTGCAATCTACCATGGCGGCGATAGCCAAGCGAGAGCAGGTGGCTGTCAGAGATCATCTACAAACATGTCTCAGTCTGACACGCGCACGCACCCAGTTTATGCCGATATACGGGAAGGATATCATTGATGGCCTTACAATTGACTGGCAAGACTACACTTTCGGGGCTATAACAGAAGGAAAGAAGGTAGCCAAGCCTGGTTCCTTTGTCTACCAACCATACCATAACCCACCTCCGTCCTACCATGCTTTTGGTCAAGCACACGTGCAATCGAAACAACAAGAAGAGGTGATAGAATACGACATCATCAAGCGAAAACGTGGTATTCTTGGCTTTAGATCTCCACGCTCTTTAGGCGTTTTGCGAGAATGGAACGATCAGCAAATCACACATTTTCACGACATGATCCCAACCATCGAGCAACGTGCAGAAGCCTTGGAGCCCCTCATCGCCCGCTTCACATGCGTTACACCAGCTGTTGCAGCTGAAGAGATCGCACCGTTGACCCTGTCGAAGCGTGGCGTCCAACTCATCAGGTCCTCCGAGATGGTCCACCAGCCAGATCCCTTCCACTCGTCCCGTATCCGACAGTCTATCGCTTTCCCCGATAAACGCCTCCTTCAATACGACTGTGGCAAGCTCCAACGCCTCGCTACTCTCCTCCGCGACCTACAAGCCGGCGGCCATCGGGCCCTCATCTTCACCCAAATGACGAAAGTCCTCGACATCCTCGAGCAGTTCCTAAACATCCACGGGTATCGCTACCTGCGCCTTGACGGCTCCACAAAAATCGAGCAACGCCAAATCCTCACCGACCGCTTCAACACTGACCCCAAAATTCTGTGCTTCATCCTCTCTTCCCGATCAGGCGGCCTCGGTATCAACCTCACAGGTGCCGACTCGGTCATCTTCTACGACCTTGATTGGAACCCCGCCATGGACAAGCAATGCCAAGATCGCGCCCATCGCATCGGCCAAACGCGCGATGTTCACATTTACAAGTTCGTCAGCGAGTACACCATCGAAGCCAACATTCTGCGCAAGTCGAACCAGAAGCGTCTGTTGGATGATGTTATTATTCAAAAGGGTGATTTCACAACAGATACCTTCAATAAAATGTCCTGGCGCGACGCCCTCGATCACAACAGAGACGTCGACACCACCGACGAGGCTGGCGCGGCCATGGAACGCGTCTTGGGCGAGAAAATCGGCCTCCTCGCTGACGCTCGCGTCATGGGTACCATCGAGGATACAGAGGACCGCACTGCGGCTTCTATGGCGCAGAAGGAAATCGTGGATGAGATTGAGGAAGACGAAGTCGATTTCAACGAGAGCCTCAATGCTACGAGAGCGGCTGCGGCTGCACAGCACAAAGAGGATGACGACAAGGAGAGAACTCATGTGGATGAGTACATGTTGGGCCTGTATAGGGAGGAGTATGGAAAGGAGGCTTGGAGGCCGCCGACGGAGAGGCAGAAGAGGAACAGAAAGGGTCAAGATCGGCATGTGAGGCAGAGGAAGAAGAAGTACTGAGTCCTGTTCTTGAGCAGGGGTACGGGAGTATAGGGCTCAAGGAGCAAGTTACAATGTCAGTGTGTTTTAGCTAGCAGTGATAAAAAGGCGGAAAAACATCATGCTTGTATTATTAGTTGAGACTGTATTAGCGAAAAGAGTAAGGCGAAAAGAGCAAGCTGAGTTGCATATGCATCACTTCACACGTACTTTACACACATACACGCACTCTCTCTCCCGTATACAACGGACTGCCTTGTGTAGAACATCCTTCCATAGCAATTATCTATACTCTATATCATATCATATCATGCCACACCCATCACCCATACCTATGCCCCCTCCCCAAACATACGTAATGTAGTAGACGAGGCGCCTCGCCCCTTCCCCCATAGACACCTAAGCATAACCTCCGCGTCCACGAAAAAACGCCAACGCCAACGCCAATGCTATGAGCCCCCCTCAATGTGGGAGGGATCGCACGACGTAAATATAATGCAGAGGTATTAGACAGGTTTAGAGTCAAAAAGAAGAAAGAAAAACTGCCGAAGCAAAAAGGTAAAGCACAGGAATTGCTGGAAAAAGAAAAAGAAAAAGAAAAATCGCTGGAAAATCTACCGTCGGGAAGCCATGATGCCCATTCCGCCAGTCATGCGGCCACCGCCAGCATTGAGACTTTGCCGGACAATCATTTCCGCAGCCTGCGCAGCGGCGAGACGTTCCTATTGGTATCCAGGTCAGCAAAGACCTTGTTTTTTTTGGAAAATTACTCGCCTGAGGGGGATATAAGGGTCAAGGATAAGGGAAAAGGGAAAAGAGACGAACCTTCTGCCTACTGCGATCCTTCAAGTACCTCTCAGCCTCTGGTCTCATGCGCAAAATCCTCAAGATCATATCATCATTAGGCTCCGCCTGAGCCTCTTTCCGCTTCTCTTCTTTCGCCTTCTTCATCGTGCCCAGATTCCTCGACAGCATGATAGTCTTATGCTTCCTCGTGGGCATGCCGACGAGGCCTGCAGCGCCGCCGAACTGGTGGCCAAGAGCCGGTGGTGCAGACATGCGGTTGAGGCGCTGAGCTTCCTCTTGCTGGCGGCGCGCGCTGGCTGCAGCCATCGACTCAGAGGTACGGATGAGGTCTTCCGTGGCCTCAAAGTAGAAGAAATTGAGGTTCTGCAGCTCGTGGTATTTGGGCGACTTGAGCACATCCATCGGTACACCTTCAACATTGCCATCCTCATCCGCGGCGTGGAAGAAGTCGAACAGCATCTTGAGCCACTTGAAGACAATGTCGAGCTCTTGCTGGGTCAATGGACGCTGTTGCGATAGCTTGTCGGAAAGCGGAGGGACGAGCAACGATTCTATCGTCGCTAGCGCTTCTTTCCACAGTCTCGTCATGACCATGATCATCGCAGCGTCGGTCAGCGTCTGCTTCATGATAGCAAAGTTCTCATCGAAATAAGTGAAAAGTGGTCCGAGAGCCTGCGTGATGTCATGCGGCGTGGGACCTTGGGCAACGGACATGGACATAGGTCGAGCAACTCGAAAGTAATTTGTGACTTTCGAAGTCATGCCTTTGTTAAGCAAAGCGTCGAGTGATCGGCGTGAGAGTTTATAGCTGATAAACGATGAGAGCTGATCATGTTAGCCCGAGTCACCTAATACGAGGTCGGGAACCTACCTTGTCTGTGATCTTCCGAGTCATGTCGCGCTCAGTCCTCTTAAGTGTTCTGAACGACTTGCCAAAGTAGAACTGGATGTCGTCACGCTCGCCCTCCATACTTACACGTAGTAGCAGACGACCCTGTGTGTCAAGATCGAGCCAGTACTCGCGGGGCATGTAGTCTCTGAAATGTGATGGGTCCAACTTGAGCGATGTACGACCCACGCAGTCGTGATCACCGAGCGTATCCCAATCCCAGATGGTTGCAACGATATTGAGCGGACCGTTCGTGGTAATGTCGATAGTCTCTTCCCACCGAGGATTCAAGTTGCCGTAGATGACTCGGGTCTTCGCCAGACGCTTCTGGTACTCATCGCCTAGCACGACATAGGGATCGCTTAGACCGTTCAAATCACAAGCTTTGAGATCTTCGGCCTCGATGATCTTGATGGTGAAAACAAAGTTGTTGCTCCGGAGACGCTGTGTCGGTGGCGGGGCGTGCTTCTGGACGACTTCTGCGCACGCATCTACGCCGATCTCGCGCTCAAGCTTGTCTAGCTGGAGCATCGCATACTCGACGTTGTTGAGCTTGACGAGAGACTAACATTGTTAACATTGCAGATGGTATTCAGGAAAGTGACTTACCTCGGGATAGAACTGAAAGGGCTCGACATTCTCTTTCTGGTTGTATAAGTCTTTGACCGTTGATAGCCATTTCTCCTGCCTAGTTTGACGAGCAGCAGCCTCCTGCTCAGGGGTCATGCGGTCCATCTCCCTAGCGAACTTCCCCTCGATGAGCTCACAGTATTTGGCAAGTGCAAGGCCAATTGACTTGGATGCCGCTGTCATGAATTTCGCATACTGGAGATCATCGTCCCAGTTCAGCGACACGATTTGCTCAATACTCTGATTGAAGGATCGAAATATGTCGACGACCGAGACACTGTGCCGCTCATCGTCGGCTGGAACCGGATTTTGCGATTCGATCTGAAACTGGTCTGCCTTGAAAGCATTGTCAACCCAGCCGAGCAAGTTCTTGTCGGTCATCTCGATCCACCTCCACACAAAGTCCTGCAACAAGCCTTCGATGTTGAAGGCAAACTTGCGGTTAGGTAATGCGTCGCTGTGAATGCGGCGTATCTCGACAAGCTCTTTGTACAGATCGAACCCATCCTGAACTGGAACATCCTCGTTCTTAGTTTGAGCCACGTCCATGATGCGAGCAACGAGATCTCGCGCATCTGCAGCGTATGCTGGAAACATCTCCTCGACAAGACACATCATAGGACTGGCACCCATGACTTCAGGGTTCTTGCGGTACCGCTTTTGTATCCTTTCGCAGAGCTTGACCACCGCTCGGCCCAGCTCGATCACATGGTAGAACTCCCACTCCTCTTTGGTATCAGGGATGTGCTTTGCAAGAAGCTCGCGGTACACATCGCCGGCCTTCTGTCTCAAACCTTGGCGTAATTGCTCCGTGAACCGGTCCATGTCTTCCTCTGTACCAGGGAAGGTGGGGTCATCGTAGATATGGCTCTCCAGTATGTACATAACAGGCCCCAGTGGAGGAGGCTTGGTCTCGTATACGTGCATCATGAGCTCAAAGAGTTCGCGCAGCAGACACTCATGCAATGACAATAAGATTTGCTGGTTGAGCGCGTAGTCCTGAACGGTCCACTTTGTCCGATCGAACGCGGAATCTTGCACCGGGATATGGCTCATTCTGTGCGACTTCTTGTCGGTCGGTGGTGGCTCCTTGATGTAGTTGAAGGCGGCATCGAGCGTATCTAGGCTGATTTCTTGGTCAATGTACTTCTCCCGGATCACATCAAGGAACAAAACCAGGCGCGAAAACTGGGGTAATCTCCATCGCAAGGCAATCTCATTCAACAGCTCGGCCGATTGCTTGGACAACAGCTTGACAGACGGAGTCTCGCTTGTCGCTTCACTTGGCTGCAGCTCGGTATCCGCCAGATCGTACGTCAACGCCTCCTTCAGTATCGTGCGGTAGCTGGCCCGCGGATCTGAGGGTATGAAGGTATACGACGTGCTGTCATTCGGGTCGTCGCGGATGCTGAGTCCGCTCATGTCTACTGGCTGATCAATTACATAGGAGCCACTCTCGGACGACAGTGAGCCTTGTCTGGAGCGGTCCGTGTAAGCTGGATCCAAAGATACGTGGGGCTTGAACTGTGGCACAGAACCACCAGGTGAGCTTTTGGCGAGTTCCGGGTTGGATTGAAGAATAGCTAGTATCATCTGTGAGAGTTCCGGTACCTCCTGGTTCTTCCACGCTTCGAACGCCTCCTCGAGATCGAAGTCGTCACTGTTCAGTGTCTTCTTCGTCATCATGCCGAGGTGTGCCTGGTACGTCTTGAGGTCCTGCAGGGCGGCCTTCTCCGTCCAGATGGACTTGTATCTGTTGATGTCTGCCTGCACATCGAGGTAGCTAATGGCGAAGATGCGAGAGACGGCCAAGACGAGCGGCATGTCTTTGACCTCGTAGCTGCGCGGAACCTCGACCTCGATGGTAGTGCCACCCTGTCCGCCGTTGCGCTGGTTGTCCGTCGTGAGGTCCTGGTCGTGCACCAGCAGCTTCTTCTCCATGGTGGCCAGCCTCTGAGTAAGCTCGGGCCGGTCCTTTGCCCAGTCCTGGTCCTTGAGGATGGAGCTGACGAGGCGTAGGAAGAGGGCGACGTGCCGGTCCACCATGAGCTTCCAGCTGTCGTCGCCCGGCAGCTTGCCCTTCTGCAGCTCTTTCGTCGCGTTGGAGTAGAAGATCAGGAGCAGGTCCTCGACGCGGCGGTCCTTGTCCATGTTCTTCCTAAACGTGGGGTCCTTGAAGGCATTGAGGAACACGGCAAAGGTGCGCTTGACGGTGGCGTCCTTGAATTCAGGCATCCGCTCCGTGCCCATCAGCACCTTTGTGATACGCTTGTCCAGCTCGCCCATGAAGTTGTGGGGGAAGCGCGTGCTCTTGGAGTCGCGGATCAGGGAGAAGTCCTTCATGAGGTCGTTCACTGACGTCGAGGACCGCTGGACGGGCTTGGCGGCTGCCGGCACGTGCTGGACACGCTTCTGGCGCGGCTGGAGGAGGTAGGCGAGATAGGCAGCGCGAAGGGCGTAGAGGTAGGCATCTTGGGCGGAGACGGGGCGCTTTCCGCGGACCGTTGCTGAGCCGTTGCGCTGCAAGCGATCGCGCGTCTGGAGGCTGTTGATGCGGCGCTTGCTCCCCCGGGCGCCCTCCATTGCGGCGCGGGTGTGAGGATTCAATGGCGTGGTGGAGGGAGTGTGGCCGCGGTTGGGCGCATGGCACGGTGGCCGTGGTGGTGTGCGTCGGCCGGGCTGCAGCTGCCCAGTGGGATGTTTTAGTGGGGTCGTCCCTTCTCGTTCGGGCGGTCCTAGAACACCGCGACTGTTTCTTTTGCGCTCACGCTTTTTCCTTCACTCGTCGCGGGGGGTGGCAGGTCCGATCATGTATCCTTGGGCGGCGCTCGTGGCAGACGGGGTTGTGACGCACTACGGTGCTGACTAGGACTGCACCTTAAAACAAGACCTGCTCACACCACGCGCACATCAACATGGCTGCGCTTGTGCGACCTTCATCACACGCGCCTTTCCTGCCAGTTGCTGGTTTCATGATACTGTAGTTGCTGCGAGCTGCTGACATGTTTTCAAGCGCGGTACCCGTCGGCCCTCACCCGTCGCTTTCTCAAACCTACCACTTCAACCGTCTCTGCGCACAGGCTACCGTAGCCCCTTCGCCCACGGCAGGAACGTTGCGACTTCTACATGCTACTCCCGACCACAGAGCATGTCACCAGTGCCCTGAGCGGGGAGAAACAACCGTGACAGCACCTTCTCCATACCTACCACCTGTGTAATACACTGCGATTCCACTACACGTCTCTGCCTCACCTCTCACACATCTCACCAAAACAACACGACTCGCGCAAACACACACGCGCCAGAAACACGACCGGCCAGCCCCCGAGTCGAACAGTCCCACCCGGCCCGCTCCAATGACAGACTCGCAAAGCCCAAGCAACGCCGCCGATCGGCCCCGCCTCACCGAAGCCCAGAAGAAGGAAAACCACATCCGCTCCGAGCAGAAGCGACGAGAAGCGATACGCGAAGGCTTCGACAGGCTCGCCTCGATAGTGCCAGGCATGGAGGGACAAGGGCGCAGCGAGGCTATCGTACTCGGAGGCGCGATCAAACTCATGCGGGAGAAGATTTTGGAACGGCAGGAGCTCATCGCCAATGCGCAGGCACAAGGCGTCGACACATCGGGATGGGAGTTGGAGAAAGCGACCATGGAGGCGTGTGCGAGGCACATGAAAAGGTTGTGGGAGGAGGAGCACCAGGGGACCAATGGGAATGGCGTCGAGGGGAAGAAGACGTAGGTGCATATGCATATGATACCTGGGTTGAGATATATTGGCATATTGGTGTGGACCTCGGAGGAATACAGGATGGGATTGGGTGTGATTGCAAGAGCGCGCATACGACAGAAAACTGCGTGGTACATATAGAGATGAGAACACGACAAACTTCTGCACCGTACTCCAGCCCTACTTATCACTGCTTGACTTCTCATTCTCGCAGGTTTCTAGCCTATGTCTACTGGAGGACGTAGCCGCCATTTTCTTATACCTGAGGCACGTCTATTCAGACATCCAACATTCACCCGTGCACGCACCACATCCTTATCGATAACCCCTCAAAAATTGTCTTTCACATGCTTTCCACACCACCAACCAATCACCGCATCTTCAACATCCGCAGTACCGCAATGGCCTTCAGCTTCGGCTTCTCAGGCGACGACATAGAAGAAGACCCTAACGACTTGCAGGAGCAGGCTCGGGACCTGGATGAGAGTGCGCTTGGAAGTCATGTGCCGCCGCCGATTGCGGCTAGGACACATGATTTGGACGAACTGGTAGGTACGCGCCGACGAATTTTTGTTTACTCTTTTTGTCCAACTCTTTCATTTTCCCCCAACCTTTGCTGTTATCAGCTCGGTCATCGATATTTTGATGTTGTGGTGTGTCCAGAGTCTGACGAATTTACAGCTAGCAACACTTCCGGATAAGATTTCGTACTCAACAGTTACTATCACGAGCCCAAAGGGTTTCGCGATAACGCTGCCGAGGAGAGAGCTATTCGATGTTCGGCTACAGCTTATGGCCGAGGATGACGGCACGTCTTCGAACCCCCTCACCGGCCTAGACGATTCCGACCTCCGCCAAAACATCTACGAGGGCGGCTACAAAACGTGGGAATGTAGTCTCGACCTCGTGCGCTTCCTCCTAGACCGCGGTCCGCGAAAAGATCTCGACGACCTCGTGCGCGTGAACCATGTTATCGAGATGGGCTGCGGATCCGCCCTACCCAGCCTATTGCTGTTTCAATATGCACTGAAAAACGGACTGGGCATGTACTTCACGTTGACGGACTACAACGCCAATGTCCTGCGGCTCGTCACTGTTCCGAATCTGCTCTTGACGTGGGTGCGAGGTATGGATGAGAAGCAGAGTGCTGAACTGTTTCCCGACGGAGGTAATCCATTACTGAACACGGACGACCAACACGGCGACGTCTACCTAACTCCCACCCTGCTCACATCTTTCCGCACCGCCCTTACAAACACTGGGATATCGCTTACCTTCCTCTCGGGCTCCTGGCTCCCTACCCAAACACTCCTTGGCTTGATCCCTTCATCCCCCGACCTCAACACGTTTATCCTAGGCTCGGAAACGATATACAGTCCCGCATCGCTCATGGCGTTTACGGAAGCCATGGTCGCGCTCATGGCAAGGGTCAAAACAGGCAAGACTGTTGTAGCGGCGAAACGAGTGTACTTTGGCGTGGGTGGCAGTGTCGACGGGTTCAAGGAAGCTTGTGCACAGAGGGGGTGTGTGGCGTATGAGATTGATTTTGATGGACTGGAGGATGAAGGAGGGGGAGTAAGGCGGTGTTTGGTGGAAGTACAAATGTACTAGAATTACACACCGGGCGGGGGAACTGACTAGCACACGCTGGCTAGTGGAATGTGACATTTAGTTCCTCCAATGAAATGTTTTCCCCCGTTTTGTGTGATCAAGGGTGTGCGCACATGCATGGCCTATAGGTATCGTATCGCCTGCTACTACTACTACTAGTCTGTTTCAAAAAAAAAACCCCCCGGTATACCTCCGAATGACTTACCACTACCTACAATCAAGATATATATATATAAATAAATACAAGTAGAATTCCCTTTACCTACTTTCCTCCACTACTTAATATGCACTAGTTCTTTTACTTCTAGTCTGTTTCCTTGGATTGCCTTTTTTTCTACTTCACTGAAAGAACAAATGAACTGTGCGTGAGGAATACACAGGCTGGACTATACGCGTTGTAGAGGGCTGCGGACATAGAGGAGGAACGTTCTAATAGACATGATTTGCTGGGGGGGAGGTTCGTAGCGTAGAGAGAAATACGAGACGTGAGGTATTCAATGTCTTTGCGCATACTTGGATTGTTAGTATGGCGGAGAGCAACGCGGGGGGTTGGTAAGGCGAAGAAGCAAGAGAGAAGTCTTCTAGGTGGACTGTTAAGGCTGTTAAGATTTTATTTATTTCTGTTCATAGTGTTGTGGAGAGTGAGGAGACATGCTAGATCTTACATTTTAGTTTTTTCTTTTCAACAAAGAAGATTTCTAAACCCTAGGACACTTCACTTCTCTGTTGCAACATTCGAGACGGCTGTAAAGTATGCGTATAGACTGTTACTAGGGACTAACGCTTTCCAGACAACAACAAAAATTAACAAAAACATTAAATAAACATGTCTTGTAAGTTCTAACTGCTGCTCTCTCTTACCCTACCCTACCCTAGTCAACCCTCTTCCACCACAAAATACCCCGGTACCCTCCACCCCGCTCACTCCCTATCTCCAAATACTTCACTGACTTGCCCTCTTCTTCCCTCTCCACGACCGTGTAATTTCGCCGATGCTCAGCGCCCACCCACGTTGGCACATTCGCCACAGTCAACGGCCCGTGGAAAACCTGGCCCTCTGTCTCGCTCGCCGGGATATCAGGGTTGATACGAAGCGGTCCCGCATACCCCACGCTGTGCTTGCCTACGAGGGCCCAATCGGCATCTGAGTCGCTGGCCTGGTAGGGGAAGGTGAGGTTTGGGCGCAGAAAGGGTTCAGTAGCCGTGATGGTGGCGCTCATGTAGCCCGAGGCGGTGTAGATGAGGACCCCAACGGGGTGTGCGCCGTAGGGTTCGTCTGGAATGGGGAGATCGTGAAGGGTGCTGGATGTGTTTACGAGGGTGTAGGTTCCTGCTAGGGCAGTGAGAATTTCTTGGTCGGTGCTTCGCTTTTCTTCGACGACGGATGATGATGCGGCGTGTGGTGAAGAAGAAAAAGAAGAAGGGAGTGCGGTTGCTAGACAAGAAGAAGCAAAGACGAATGCAATGGTTGTGGTGGTGGTGGAGAGCCGCATGATTGATTGACAGACAGAAAGTAAGACGGAATTGTAGGACTTGACGAAAACGCGGCTTTCAAAGCTGACTTCTTCATCCTTAATATATGTACTTTCTGTACACACATGCAGGACCATTAATCGTTACAAGGCATGGGTATAGACTAGGGAGTGATAATCTCCTTTTATGAAGGGCCATATAGTCAGTGTGGCGGAGCCGTTGTATGCAGCACCTGCTCCATGCGGCACCTTCCCCCTGCAGTAATAATACTTGGTAGCCTTGAGTCAAGCCAAGCACTACCGGGGTCAAGAGATTGGCGTTTGGACACAGGCTGGAATTTGTGAGAAGAACTTCGTTTTCCAAGTCGAGCCAAGAGAAGAGTCAAGGAACAAGCCTTGCATTTGCGGGATAGCGCCGTTTTAGCCGATTGCGGGGAACCTAGAGAAGACCTTCGTCAATCTGCATCATCTATGGAACGTTTTGATTTCTGTGAGAGATGATTTATTTTTTGTCTTTGTGCGATAAGTGTGACGTTGTTGTTCCTGTCAGGTACTTATCGTAGTCGTCAGGGGCTGAAGTTAACTGTGGGGCATCCCAGGCTAGCGCCTTCCGTGCTTGCTTCAGATTCAACTTTTCTTTGTGAGAACGATAAAGGGATTTCCAGTCTGACGCTAAGAACCTACCCTGGTGATTATTTTACTCGTCATTAAGTGGTAGCATCAAGGGCGGAACGATCACATTGACGGCTTCCACATAATATTTCTTTGTGAGGACAAAGGTTTGATGTGTCCTTGTGGCGTTGTCGTGTCCTAGATAGGTTGTCAGTAGAGAGACGGATGTATATATCAAGGCCTCGTTAATCTTCTCATACTTCTTTCTCCCTCATTCTATTCGCTTTTGCCCGAAACCATTACTACTGTTACTACCAATCACCAATCATCACAACAACCACCACCGTTAACTACGTACCAAGATGCAGCTCACCACCATCCTCTTTGGCACCCTCGCTCTGCTCGTCGGCACTAACGCATTGGCCATGTCCGCCAAGTGTCAATTTGGTCCCAGACTCGGCTGCGGAAAGACGTTCAAGGCCAACACTTGCAACAACACGAACTGCTTGGGAACATGTGTAAACTCTTTCTGCACGTGCAGGAATCCGTGCAAGAACTTTTCGACAACTTAGGAAAGGCAAGCTTTGCCGAGTGCGAAACGAGAAGGAAAAGGGATATATACTAACGAGGGATAGTGCGCAGTGCTTTCTAAGTCGTTGAAAGCCGAGTCAGTTGCAAAGCTAGTCAGGATAGGAAGACTTTTGCAGTAAAAAAAAGAGATTCGTTTCATGTACACGTGTTTGGACAGTGCATCGTGATGCGTCGTGCATGAGAGAGGAGAGGGAGACGCTACAGTTGGTTGAAACACTCCAACTGCATTACCGGTATGTAACATCGCTTAAACTTCAATCAACGTCCTAGCGTTGTTAACGGCCGCTCACCTAGATATACCGTCCGTGGCTTCATACAATACAACCTCAGTTCAATCCTTCAATATTCACTGCCGGCACACGGTCCACGAGCCCCGGCACGATGAGGTCCTAGTTATCCTGTATAATTCTTTTCGTTCTCCGGATCGCGTGTATGGTTTGTTTGCGGTAGGATTTCGGTAATGAAGGTTCGGGGTGATGTTTGACCTAGGCGTAATCTTCCACGTGCCGTAGGATTTTTGACGACTAGTATTGAAGAATCCCCCGTGGTTGTTAAGGTGTTTGTCTTTAGCGGTTTGTAGGGCAGCAAGGCTGTACTTGAGCTTATATCCTAAGATTTTAGGGTGCAGCACCAAGTAACTTTAAAAAAAGCCAGGGTTATTCGGCCGGGCCATGAAGTTATTCGGCCGGGCGTTCTGAGATAAACGCGTTCTAGGATGTACCCACACTAGCATGGCGCTACCCGATTTCTTGAGCCTTCACCACCTTACGGCCACACTCATCAACAATGATATGTCGTGTAGTGACCAAATTCAAGATAATAATTTGAATTAGTATTGGAAACACCATATTAAATTCCAAAATGATTTGAGCAAATGGTTGTGGCTGAGCATGGTGTGGTTGTGAAAAAGAGCCATGAATGCCATGATTGCGAACACCAAACCTCACACCCACCAGCCTCTCCACCACCCCACATAATCAAACAATACAAGCCCTGAGTGTATTGCGGCTGGAGAACACTCCAATGGCCTTATTGAACGCCGGATAATCAAATCCCAGAGAAAATGATGAGCTTTGTCAATGAAGCCAAGTCGAGAACATGACGAGAAGCGTGATCTATTGACTATGGGGATCAGAGCTCTATCTATCTTTGGAAGTGGGGTGCCGAAGTGGTTGAGAGCTCTATATGCACTAGGAGCTAGGGTACTAAATATACTCCGGGCACTAACATACCTCGGGCACCAACACCTAGAGGGTCATGGAGCACCGTGGCTGACAGATTGGAACCGGCTAAGAGGCACAACTGTTGAGTGCAGAGAGGGCGAGACGGTGATTGAAAATATAAGAGTGCGATAGGAATGTAGGAAATGAATGAAACACATGAAAGGACCGAGACGTCACTGTGCCAATTGTATTAGACTGTGCATGATAACTCCAAATATACTGCCTAGCCGTTAGGATGGTTGGATTGATAAGCATGACCTTTTAACTCCGCTCCATCCTTCGTCGTGCAATTAAGCCTGAAAGCGGCGAGAGTAGGTATACTTAACAGTCCGCATCTCCCTAGTGCGATGACACCTTTATCCCCCTTTAAAAAGTGACAGTCCTCAGACTTATCGTGATAGTGACAGCGCTCGCAGAAGCTCTTGCGCATACTCAACACCTAAGCGTCCCACTTGACGACCTTCACCTCTGGAATAAGCTGCTTCATCTTGCACACAGTAGTGACACCAAACATGGGCTCTTCTTTCACAACCGTCGAGGCCAGAATTCCCGACAGTAGCGAGGTTGCAGTTCCCAGTCCACATGTCAATGATAAGCTTCCTCGTGGAATGTCCTTCGATCGTGTTGGCGAAGAGATAGGGGGTCGCACGGAACTGGTTCCTGGCGTAGCGCGACTCGCTCGTTAGGTTACCATGATGTATCTTAAGGAATACAGCGAAAATTAAGTATAGCAGTTGAGAAGTTGGCGCTGTACAGGTTGACCAGTGAACCAAAGCGGTGCGCGAACACACGAAGGTAAAAATATTGTAGAATGAGCAATCGAGATAGTGAGACGAAGTGGAATGACCGTCGCTTGAAATGCGATCTCTAACTCTTACCGAATCGGTTGTATCCATTCGCAGACGCGCAAAGGTAATAATACAGGAATATATCGCCCTCGTCTCACAAGAACGAGTTTGCCAAAGTTTCGAAATACCTCCTAGCCCCACTCAAGCCGATATTGACGGTGCTTTTCGTCCTATCTTTATCCGTGAGCTTATTGCCGAGAGAGTTCTCCAGTACTTCCAGTGTGACTTCCTCGTTGGGCTGGTTCACGATCTGCAGGTTCATGCTGCCACTTTCCACTTCTCTACCGCCGACAACGATTATGTGGTTGTACTTTTTCACCCGTGCTTCAGCAATCTTCTTCCCGAGCGAGCGGTCACTGATATCGACATCGATGGGGAGCTGTATAGTCGACAATGGTAATGGCTTAGGTGACGATGACGAGGATGTTACTGGCGCGTCTTGAGGTGTCAGACCAGACAGTACAGATTGTATGTGTGATACATGTGCTAGGACCTTGGGATCTGAGTTCAGGGACAGGATGATCGCTGGGCGAGGTGAGAGCCAGAAGGGGTATTTTCCAGCATAGTGTTCGATCAGCAGAGCCATGAAACGCTCGATTGAGCCGTAGATGGCGCGATGCACGATAACGGGACGGCGAAGCGATGGATCAAGACCAGCGTCCATAGATGTTCGTGAGCCTGCCTCTAGCTCTTCCGGGGATGCCTGGTATTGCAGGTCGAAGCGCTGCGGAAGTTGGAAATCAAGTTGGATCGTTGCCGTCTGGTGCTCCTTGCCGTTGGAGTCCTTCAGAATGATGTCGATCTTCGGGCCGTAGAAGGCTCCGTCTCCTTCGTTGATCGCCCACTCGCTCCCGATGTTGTTCAATGCCGTGGCGAGCTGCTGTTCCGCTCGATCCCATTCCTCAACCGTACCGATGAAGCTGTCCTTCGGCCGAGTAGACAAAAGCAGCTTGTAGGGCCCCAGGCCAAATGTGTTGTACACCATACCGACAAACTTGAGCGTTTGCTCGATCTCAGCCAAGATCTGGTCTGGCCGACAGAAGATATGCGCGTCGTCCTGATGGAACCGCCGAACTCTCGTCAAGCCAGTCAACGCCCCAGATATCTCGTTCCGGTGAAGGGCACTGAAGTCCGCAAGCCTTACCGGCAGATCCCTATAGCTCTTGATCTCGTCCCTAAACAGCAGGCAGTGGCCGGGACAATTCATCGGCTTTAGTCCAAACTCTCCATCCTCTCCACCTTCCGCTTCAGGTATCTGCGATGTTGCGCCTCGGCCCTGCACGCTGAACATATCCTCCGCATAGTTCTCCCAATGCCCCGACTTCTCCCACAGCGACTTCTTGTATATGATTGGCGTGATTACCTCTTGAAATCCGAACTGGGGGTATTGCGCCCGGAGGAACGACTGCAGCTTCTGGAAGACGTAGGCGCCATTGGGCAGAATGAGCGGCGAGCCGGGACTGTAGGGCGATGTGATAAAGAGGCTGTGTGTCTGCGCGAGCGTTCGGTGGTCTGTAGGAGGCGTGGACAGATCAGCGGTGGTGGGGTTTAGCTGCGCATTTGCGGGAGCTCCAGATGAGACAGTCACCGTGTGTTGGGATTGGTGGGGTGAGGAGCACGAGCAGCCCCTGATGGGGACAAGAGCATTCTGACGTAAGCGTCTTGGTACTAATTGCGTTCGTCCAACAGCATGGAAAGCGGCAGAAAGCTGGCGTAAAGGTGGCATCGGGAAGTCTATCAATCTTCAGCGACCTCATGTGAAGTCCAAGATTCACGTTCTAGGCTAGCGCCTTGGCCGATATGACGTCAGCGCGACTTAATGTTAGCATTAGCCCTCCCTAGTGTGCTAGTGGCTACCGCAGAGGAACTCATGGGACACCTTCTCGAAAACGGTATAATCGAAAGAGAGACTGCTGAGCCCGGGCGGCAAAGCACTGCAATACGCGCCCGCAGCCTGATTGGTAGGCACAACGTCACACCTCCCGGAAGTGGCAACCTATTCACCCAACCTCCCACGACTACGAACCATTTGTTCCCTAGTGATACCCGGTTCTTGCCTGTTTTTTTACTTCATCCGTATACCCCTTTGGCACTACCGTACCTACGCAATCAACTCCACCACTAGCCTTACTTGCAGTAACCCTCAACCTTCTCACCACCGACTATGAGCATACGTTACCGTCGGATGAACAACAGCCTGGGCAGTAGCTGGGGCGACGCTGACTACGCATCCGACGACGCCGGATCTGTTCACTCAGCAAGCGACGAGGCTAGTGAAGTCGATCTAGAGGGCTCGGACAAAGAAGTCGCACGGAGACCTGACAACGCTGAAACAACACCTCAACCAAGAAAAAAACGCAACCATCTATCTCAGTCAACACCTACAACGCAAACAAAAGTCGCGCCCATAGTAAAGCCAGCCAGCAGGACTAGAACGAGCCAGTCGCAAAGATTAGCTTCAGCACGCAGCACACCAAGCTCTTTACCTCGTACGTCTGAGACGCCCGCACAAGAGCAATACGAGCCGAGCTTCATCATGCCTTCCATGGACAGCTATCCGCATGGATACGATCAATCACCACTGAAGACTCCCCAACCACGAAACAGGACTCGGAACAATGCACAAAACCGTTCAGGTTATACTCCGGGCGCTTCTCCCCGTTTCGCCAGACAAGGAACCTTGACAGACAACTACCGCCAACCAGAAAATCAAGAACAGGAAGAAGTGAGCCCTTGGCACTATGTATATCTCTTCTGGGAGAACGTCGCCTCACCTCTCGTCGCCCACTCTCTCGACATCTTCTCCTACGGAATGCGACACTTCGTAAAACCCTTCCTTGGCGCCATCCTAGGCATCGGAATTCTCGTTTTTGGTATTCAGATAGCCACTGGCATGCTGCACTCCGCCCTCTCCACCGCCATCATAGGCCCCGTCTGCGCCATACCCGGCTCGTCCTACCTCTTCGCTGCCTGCGTAACGGGTCAGAACCAGCAAGCCAACTTCGAAGAACTCATCAACGTGCAAACCCGCTTCGAAGACATCCTCGACGCCTCAAAAGACACATCCAGCCTCCCCGCCACAATCAAGAACTCGGAGCTCGCTATCCGCGACTTGCGAACCTTGGTCCGCTATTCGCGTCTCCCCTCGCGCAAAGAGCTAGACAATGAGTTTGAGTACTTTGTGCAAACCGCAAACGAGGCGTCTGTCGATCTCTCGCGCTACAACTCCCGCATAGGCGCGGCCATGGACCGCGTCATTGCAACAAACACCTGGACCATGAACGTCATACAAGGCATTTCCGAAAAGGAAACTTCCATCGGCGCCGTATCGCGCGTCGTCAACTCCATGGCGGGCGCGTTTGTTGCGCCGCCGCTTACACTCCAGCAACGCATCTTCGACCAGTATGTCTTGCACGTCGGCAAGAATAAAGAGGAGATTACGCGCTTGATTGAGCAGGCGCAGGCGTTGCTGCTGGTGTTGAACAATCTCGATGGAAGGCTGGGCACGATCTTTGAGATTGCGACGGGCGACGATCAGACGATTACGCAGAATCAGGAGGAGCTGCTAGGATCGCTTTGGACGAAGCTTGGGGGGAATCGCAGCGACGTCAAGGCTAACAGAAAGTCGCTCAATCTTTTGCAGAATATCTCGGCATATCGCAAGAAGGCTGTCATGCATGTTAGCGAGACGTTGCTCAAGTTGCAAGAGATTCAGGCAGAGTTGGAGAATCTGAGGGAGGGTGTCGCGGCGCCCGAGGTCCTGGGTTATCGCGATGAGGTGCCGCTTACGTACCATTTGGAGCTGATTGAGAAGGGCGTTGAGCGTCTACGCATCAGCCGCGGAGAGTCTATGAAGGTTGAGAGCGAGACGTACAAGAACCTTATGCGGGGGGGCCAGGATGGCGAGGGAGGCGTGCGAGAGCTGTCTGGACCGGCCATCACTATAAAGGCGAAGTAGTAGGGAGCTCCAGACAGGATGTTGACAGACTAGATAGCGCAATCGATACGGCAGCCTTTCTTTTGTCTGAGATGATTGATATGACGGTGTTTATGTCCTAGTTAAATTACACCTAGGAGGCCTTTACAGAATTATTAGGAACCTTTATCAACTTTGCAGGTTAGCTGTCTTAGAAAGCGTGTGTGAGTAAGTGTAGTAATGGTTTAAACACCCCCTGCTAACCCTAAAGCTTAGATAGGCGTGGTCTACTTCAGCGTATTCTTAAGTGGTGAGGGCGGTTTAAAACTAACGATAGTCTTGCGCAATACACTAGGAGGGATAGCTTTAGAAGTAGAAAATGCGCTGGGGATCGGCAGGCTGTAGGTTTAATAATTCGATCATGTGTCATAAAGAATGGTGTATGCATCCTGTCACGGTTTGGGGTGTCTCTTG
Source organism: Clathrospora elynae (assembly GCA_010015635.1). Taxonomy (NCBI): domain Eukaryota; kingdom Fungi; phylum Ascomycota; class Dothideomycetes; order Pleosporales; family Diademaceae; genus Clathrospora; species Clathrospora elynae. The sequence continues at coordinate 102,341 of ML976015.1, forward strand.
CACCAACGTGCAGCAGCACCTTACTGTGGGTGAGAGGAGGCTGCCTGTTCCGCGCCAGCGTTGTTTATGGTCACTCACCTACATAAACTGTCTGTAGTTTCATGCAATAAAACCTCAGTTCAATCCTTCAATTCCTTCCTGCATGCGCACTGTCCACGATCCCTGACACATCCAAGCTCTGCTTCCAGCGACTGGATAACAACAACATATGACACAGCAAACTTGATATGACGAAGTTTATGGAGGTCTGCTTTTCCCACTCTTTTCTTGAGCACTTTGTACATGCTAGATATTTGACCCCCCTATGCTCATGGTATGACCGACAGAAATTGGCCTTCTTCATCTCAACCCACCTTTCCAGCCCCATATCCTTAAGCACGGATCCCTCTCTAGCAACTACACCCCTCTTATTACCCCTCTCTAAAACATGTGCTAGCATCTATAAAGGCAACACCCCTATACTCTCTATCTATGCCAGAGTTCGTGGGCAGTGCGCAGGCAGGTAGTATTGAGGGATTGAACTCAGGTTTTATTGTATGAAACCATAGACGGTATATCTAGGTGAGTGACCATAAACAATGCTAGGGCGGAATAGGCAGTACCTTCTCACCAAAGTTGAGGTGCCACTGCACGTCAGGGTAAGAGAGACCAGAAACCGTGACAATCTAAGACCCCGCTTCCTATGTCTCTAACAGTAATTCCACATACATCTGCCGTAGCGCTGACTGCCCCGTAATAAGACAGTGAATGTGGTTTGCCAAATATAGCGGGAAAGCCGGCGCGCATCAGCAGTGTGCAAGAAGAAGAGATCCACGGCCTAATTCCTTAATCATTGCAGCCTATACTCTAGCAGAAAATTTGCAAAACATACAAATCCTGCACCGCCAGCCCGGTCTTTTGCTCAGCAATCATCTCGTTGTTGTACAGCCAGTTGTGGAAGAGCTGGAACGTGGGACCGTAGAGATGCGACAGCGGCAGTGGATCGGCGAAGAAGATGGTGCCGATTATGTCTGTGCGGAAGTAGAGCGACTGCGAGCAGAGGAGGTGAAGGTGCGTGGTGAAGAATTTCCTGGTAGTGCCTTGGCCTGCTGTGATGGGGAGAGTGGTCTCGTTTTCGGAGCTGGAATGATGCTTGTTGTTAGATTTTTTTCCTACCTATTATTTTTAGGGGGACTACTCGTGCGATATAACTTCTACTGAGACTTACGCAGGAGGCCTTGTTGTGGCACGGAGGCATGGAATGGTGTCCATGGCTGGCTAGTGAAGATTCTTTTGGTATTGTATAGTGTGGGATTTAGGATTACAAGAATTTTAGTAACGCAGAAAGAGTTTTCGTGGTGGGCGTATGCGGGTGCGCGTCGGAATACTATCTAGCCGCGGTGAAAGAGGAAATTTTGCGTAAGAGGTGAATGTGAAGTGGGACAAGAGAAAAAGTATAAAATGAGATGAGAGACAAAGAGGAAGGAAATGAAACGTAAGTCGGGGCTTAAAATTATACCTGATCACTTAGCCGTAGACAGACAGTCATTTGGGCATGAAGCTGCGAATGACCCTCTTATCCACATCTTGAGCGTGACATAGAACAAGCAAGCTCGTCAACTTTTGTAGGAATACTTCTACACCACGAAAACATCGCTAACCTTGACAACCTGCCCCGTAGCCATCGACCGATTCGCACACACACCCGTTAATATGGATAGCGCGCCATCAACATGCGTCGCAGCCCTCATATCCCCATCAATCTCCGCCCCGCGTTCGCCAAATAGATCTGCCAACAGTACCTCATCACCCCCACCGTGTGCTCCAACACTCTCCGGGATCGCCACATCCACCGGCTTCTCAAACAACTTCCGCAGCGTAATCGTGCGGCTCTCCAGCGACCCTTCAAGCGCCTGCTCACCCCCACTATTTACATAACTATTCTCCACAACCTCCATTTCCAGGCGTCCCCCCATGCCGTTGAAAGAAACGCGGAAGCCCTCCCACGGCGCGTAGGCCGTCAGGCTATACGTCAGCACAGCGCCATTCTCGTACCGCACGAGTAGGTTCATGGTATCCTCGATACTAATCCCATCCCCGAAAACACTCTGGTCGCGATGGTACGCATCCTCGTGCTCAGCTTCGAGGTACATTTTCCGCAACTTGTCATTGCCCTCCATGTGCAGCGCAAAGGGATCGCGTTTCGCCACCTCACTCCCATGCGCTCGTGTGTAGAAGGCCGTTTCCCCCCTTCCCTCCGCGTTCTCGCGTCCGTAGAATTTTAAATCGCCCTGTGCGTACACAGTCTGTGGGCGGGACCCCAGCCAAAAATTCACGAGGTCGAAATGATGTGTTGATTTATGCACGAGCAACCCGCCACTGTTGCGCTTATCGCGGTGCCAGCGGCGGAAGTAGTCTGCGCCATGGGATGTGTTGAGCATCCATTCAAAGTGGATACTCGTCACTGTGCCGATAGCGCCGGAGCGGAGGAGTTCCCAGACTTTGGTGTTGTGGGGAGCGTAGCGGTAGTTGAATGTTACGCGGACTTTTTGACCTGTGCGCTCGACGGCGTTGAAGATGTCGCGGCAGCGGGGGGCGTCGATGGTCATGGGTTTTTCGGTGACGACGTTGCAGCCTAAGTCCAGCGCGCGCACGATGTAGATATTGTGTGTGCGGTCTATGGTGGTGACGATTACTTCATCGGGGGTGGTTTCGTGGATCATGCGGTCGAAGTCTGTGGCTTTGTAGGTGGTGACTTTGGCATGCCCAAGGGACTGGAGCTGTTCGTTTGCGAAGTTGAGACGCGTTTGGTTGGTGTCGCATAGTGCTACAAGCACAGAAGTGTCCTTGTATGTTGTCGCTATCGCCGAGTAGAAGAACGAGGAGCGGCCGCCCGTGCCGATGAGGGCGTACTTCTTCTGTTTTGCCTTCATTTCCGTCATCTTGCTGATATCTCTGTGAAGGTAGACGTTGATTCAAGAGTACAGCAGATCAAGACTTCTCGTGGTAGCCACTTCTTAACGTTCTAGTGATATTCCACAAAGGGACATCGGTGTATTGACGTCCCGGTCTGGCCCCCTCGAACTTCGGCTGAGGATGCTCCGAAGCCTGCATCACGAAGCTGATCATTACTTAATCGCCAGACCCCACCTATGACAAAACAGGGTCTTGAGCGTTAGAACATAAATGCGGGGAAGGCCTCCTTCCCAAATGCAGTGTCCTGGTCGGACGATTTAGTACTTGGTGAGATGAGGATGCGGTTTGGACGAGGCTAATACGTGGATAAACATACCCTGTGTCGTCCGAGTGCTTGGTTTCAAGGCCATATACCAAGCTGTACCTTCCCTACGACTCGGTGCCGGGATGTGTTTTCCACTCGTCTCTTTCGATGGTTAAGAAGATGCGGGTCCTCTAATGATGTAGTAGCCTAACAGCCTCAACCGCCTCGATACCCTTAACCGTCCGCGCCCATGGCAAACCCTAACAATTTACCCAAGGAAGACGCTATCACGTATGTCGAACATGCCACACCTGCGCACAACGTTGAAAAGGCCGACACAGCAGCCGAATTTCTGGCCAACGCCCACGTCGAAGATGTATCGTTCACGTACGAAGAGGAACGTGCGGTGCTGAAGCAAATCGACTACCGTGTCCTGCCTCTCCTACTGGGAGCATACTTCTTTCAGCAGCTCGACAAGTCTTCCATGTCCTACGTGTCCATCTTCGGCATTCAAAAAGACGCTGTACTCGTTGGGAGACAATACTCGTGGCTTGGGTCGATCTTGTATCTCGCGCAACTGGTTATGCAACCTCTAGCGGCGTTTATCTTGGTTAAGCTGCCCACCGGCAAAGTCATTGCGACTGCGATACTCCTTTGGGGCAGTAGTCTTACGATTATGGCCTCTTGCACGAACTTCCCCAGCCTGTTAGGCATGAGGTTCGTCCTTGGATCGTTCGAAGCTATGATTGCTCCGGCATGTGTCGCCACGACGACAATGTGGTGGCGTCGCTCTGAGCAGACTATTCGTACGGGATACTGGAATGCGATGAATGGCGTCACATATGTCGTTGGCTCGTTATTCACGTACGGTCTGGGACACATCGAGAGTGACGCGATGTACAAGTACCAGATCATCTTCCTCTTCTGCGGTCTCTTGACCGTCGCGTACGCGATTGTGGTGTTGATCCTTATGCCGGACAGCCCGATGAAAGCTAAGTACCTCACCGAGCGCGAGAGAATTATTGCCGTTGAGCGTCTGAGAGCGAACCAGATGGGTATACAATCTGGGACTTGGAAGTGGGAGCAGGTCTGGGAGACTTTGATCGACTTCAAGACCTGGTGTTGGTTTCTCGCCATCGTCGCCATCTCGTAAGCTCATCCCATCATCCTATACAATGAATCTGTTTGAGAACATGAATAACTAACCTGACATAGGATCGCGAGCGGTGGCATCTCGTCCTTCGGCAACCTGATCATCCGCGATTTCGGCTACACAAATTTCCAATCCATCCTCTTCAACATCCCTTTTGGCGTCATCCAGATCGTCTGTATCCTTGGTTCTAGCTGGGCTGCCACTCGATGGAGTCGCAAAGGCCTCGCGATCTCGGTGGTCTCGATTTTCCCCATCATCGGCACAATCATGATGTTGACCGTGCCGCGACAACACAAGGGCGTCCTGCTCTTTGGGTACTATCTCGTCTCGTGCCTCTCAGCCGTCACACCATTGATCTACACCTGGCACGTGCAAAACACTGCCGGCGACACGAAGAAGAAATGCACATCCGCGATGGTTTTCATCGGCATGTGCACTGGCAATGTGATCGGCCCGTTGCTGTACTCGGTTGACGATGCGCCGCTGTACCGTCCTGGCCTGATCTCCAACCTCATCATGTTCGTTCTCATTGCCGTCACTGCGCTACTGATTCCCATGTATTTGGCACTGCTCAATAAGCGACACGCGAAGAGAAGAGAAGAGTTGGGTAAGAGCGCTACAAGAATCGATGAGAGTATGTTCAAGCCAAAGGAGATGACGCGGAAGGGCACCGAAATGGAAGCGCAAGAGCAGAGGCAGGAGCAGGACAACGGTTTCTCGGATCTGACGGATATGCAGAATGAGGATTTCATCTATGTCTACTAGGATTAGGAAAAAGTCGAAATAGTATACAACGTAGATAGTTTGCGAGGGACAGTGCCCGAAGACCTGAGAAGGCGCTTTGATTGTCGAAAAAAATCAAAGATAACCGTGCGCTATATGGCTCCGGTCGCAACTCAGATCGTGATTGAAATGATGCTTGTTCGTGAAACAATATTAGTAATTGCGAAAGGCGTTGTAGAAGAGAGATGTCAGTTGCAGTTTCGGAAAGTAGCCCACTTCATGTCGCGTTGCAGGCAAGATTGAGCATGAGAGCAAGAGTTAATCGTATTCTGTTGTCCGTCGTTCTGTCTGGTGTTCTGTCGTCGTGACTGTCTATCATGAGGCCCACCAGCAAGTGGCGGTATGCATGACGTATCTATCATGCAGCTCAAAGATAAGGAGCACCGAACCACAACATATGGAGCAGAACGTCCTTACCTCATAAACCGTTACACTTCACGATGTGGGGCGCACGTGCCATCGCGGTTGCCCAATCAATCGCCACTAGCTTCGACGCGCCTTTCACTTCGTTCTCAACCTTCTACCGCCACTACCAGCCCTTCTGTCGAGCTCAAGAACCTGTGGAAATGCTCTACTCTATCCAATACTACTCGCACCTTCGATGTCCACGTTCAAAGGCATAGTGGCCGAGTTTCCTCAGATCAGGATCGATTACTTCCGACAACAGCCTGAGCACAAGGCTCCGTTAGCTTGCTTTCTCAGCCATGTCCACTCGGACCATCTCGCTGGACTCGAGTCCTTGGGAACTCCTTTTGTGTACTGCTCAGCGGCCACTAAAGAGGTGCGCATATCGATGTCATTTTTCTTTCTGGTACTCACCCTCTGTCTAGATACTCTTGCGGCTAGAAAAGTACCATTACCGCATCAACTTCGCAAAAGGCCTTCTCGAGAGCCAAAATCTCACGTATGACAGAAGCATGCGTAAGCTGGCTAAACCACTGCCTTTGGATACGCCAACGACAATTGAGCTTGCTCCAGGCAAGAGCATGCAAGTCACCTTGGTTGATGCGAACCACTGTGTTGGCGCGGTTATGTAAGAAGCCCTATGTATTCCCAGAGCTCTTTGCGATGCTGTCAAAAGCCACAAGCATCTTCTCAAACGTGCAAAGTTATACAGGAGTGACGGAACGCATCTTGCTGACCGCCATTTACAGGTTCCTGATCGAGGGCAATGGGAATGCAATACTCTATACTGGTGACATCCGAGCAGAGAACTGGTGGGTAAACTCGTTGGTACAAAATCCAGTACTCCTACCATACACACTCGAAACTCGACGATTGAATTGCATGTATCTGGATACGACATTCGCAACCAAGAAAGAGTCTTATCGCGAGTTCCCTAGTAAGGCGGAGGGTACGCGGGAGTTGCTCAGCAAAGTCAGCGAGTATCCGGACGATACGATCTTCTACTTCCATTCTTGGACATTTGGGTACGAGAACGTCTGGCTAGCACTATCCAATTTTATAGGTTCGCAAATTCATCTAGACGACTACCGAGCGCGCATATATGGCTCACTATCGACCTTGGGTAAGAGACAGCTCCGTGTAGCTGGTCTCGACGTATCAGCCGACAACAAATCTCTTCGCGAGTCCGGGCTTGAAATTCGTGAAGCACCCGCGCTATGTGGTTTCAAGAACGGGAACCATATACAGCCAGGATGTTTGACGTCTCGAGAAGATGTTCGCATTCACAGTTGTGAACGTGGCATGGGTTGTCAGGTCATGGATCGCGACGCACACGCCAAGACAGTGCACATCATTCCGATCATCACTCGCGCCGAGGGGGTTGAGCTTTCGGAGCTTGGCGCAGGGGGTGGCAAGGGCGATTTGGACCAGAAAGAAGAGCTGGAGACAGGCGGGGTAGCTGAGATGGGCAAACTGATGAAACTTTGCGCAGCGTCTATAGAGGACGAACAGTTGCTCGCGAAGGTACTCGCACTACTTCAGCAGACGCTCGCTAGAGATGGCAAGCTAGGCCTCGACATGCAGCTACAGAAACAGAGTCAAGACGTTCAAGACGACCTACCTCTACAGACCCTCGTTTCGGTACTATCGTCTCATGCTACGAAAAATCAAGAGGCCGAGCCGCCACGGAACCAAACAATCCGATTCCCATACAGCCTTCACTCATCTTATTCGGAGCTATGCGGTCTCGTGGAGGCGTTCAAGCCAATAGATATCTTCCCATGTACGGTGGATGATGCCAGTTGGACTCCAGTAGTCAGCATGCGTAACCTGTTCGGCGATCTCTGCTCAAAGAATGTCTTTCGCCACGATGCTGAGATGATGAAGCTATATGGGGTAAGACTGGCATTCGAAAGCAGAGTGAAGCGGGACAGGCCAGATACCCAAAGAGACTCACAGACTACTGAGGAAGAGACGGTGAGTCCTGCGCCCAAGCGTATCCGCCTGGAAGGAGCAAGCCTGGAATCTGAGCAGTTCGTTACATCAAACGCGACATTGGATAACCCTACCAGAATTGGGAGAGCCCGGGTCTCGAGTACTTTGCCCGCCCTCACGGCCCCGACAGTAGCAGTTCTAGAGTCTGTAGAGCACGCTCCTGCTGTTGAAGCAGCTACTGGGGCTAACACTGACGATCCCCCTCTTGTGACTCCAATACTCATAGCAGCGACGATCGCGTCTGGTCCGCCAATACTCACGGTGGCTCCTCCGTCTATCAAGGACACAACAATACCTAGCTCTCACAAGGGAAGGAGACCAAAGTTCACAAATCAGCAGATCGCGTACCAAGCTGCTATCGGAAACTGTGGCCTTTCTTGGAGTGACTATGGCGGTCTTGTATCGACTAGAAGTAAGGCTGACCAAGAAGAGGAGGAACTGTAAAGGGAGGTACCGTTTATGTCAATATGGGTGACGCGAAGTCTTTATCGATATCATGAATAAGCTTGTCTTCCCTTGGAGACCTCACGAGCTCCGAAGCGCTTCACAGGACATGGCATGTGGTGAACATGAAACGCGACTGTGGAATGTCCTAGCAAGGCTGATATCAATATAGGAATGCGAAAGTGGCGCGTTAAGCGTCGCACAACCTGCCTTGAATTTCCCATCAACGTCTTCAGATTCTCAACACTTTCATGCGTACAATTGCCCAGTTTGTCGGGCCTGCCTAGGCCGTTCTGGTGCTCCTATTCCTCCCTTGGCCATGTCGTCATGTCCGCCACTCCCTTACTTACACCACATATATACCAACACCATCGCGACATGCATCGCTTTTTCTTTTTGCGCGCATCTTGTCACTCGTTTAACCAATTTCAGCGCCAGGAGTCATTATGTCTCCTCCTACCTGCTCCGGAGCTGCCTTTCGTTTGCTCACTTCGGTACTGCTGGTCACCAGTAACGCTAACCCGGTAGCACTTCCCCACCAATTGCTCGACCCCCGTGAACTGGTCGCCTTGACTGGAGAGCTTCCATCTTCATCAGAGATCGCTGCCGTTTTGGACGCAGTTGCCAGCCCCGAGCCAAACAATGTTTTGGAAGACGTTGAGCAGGGATTCAAATCGCGCACTGGACTGCAATTAATCAAAGAATTCTTCGCTTGCATCTTCGGATAGGACACGGACTATGGCGGGGACACAGATAAGCCGGTCACGGTGACGGTCTCTGCTACGCCGATGCCTACACTTACACCCAATGTGTCTATGGTCATTCCATCTGGACCTCCGTCAAGCACCACACTGGACGTCAACTCTGCGTCTACGGTTCCTAGAACTGCTACACCTGAGACAAGCGATGTCTTCTCTGTTCCCCTCATCTGCCCGGTGACGACTGCTATCAGCATTCCACAGCCTGATCCGTCTTCTGTCGTCGTTATCTTGCCTCGTTCCCTGCGAAATCTACTTCCGTGGGCGGGCCTATAGCGACAGCAGTCCCCATCGCGGGTAGTTTCAGTGTCAATGACCCGATTTTCATCCTCACAAACTCAATTAGAACGACCGGTACTGCCTCTGTCGGAACCGGAGCGTCAATCTCTGATACTGCAACACCGCTCTGGTCGAACTCCAGAATCCCCGCCGTGACACCAGTCTTCAGCACCGGTGACGGATTGTCCTGAACTGGAGTGTTGAGTGCGTTCCCGATTATCACCGACAGCCCGATATCTCCCAATGCGACACTGATCATTCCGATCACCGGCAATGCAACTGGGAATCCAGAGACCCTTCTCAACATCACCGTTCCTGCAACGCCCATTGCCCCTCTTCGTTGACTATCAACGTCACCTACCCTGCGATAGATGCGCCGTATGCGAACACCATCTGCACTCTGTCCCTGCCGACACCCATCCCAGGCACCGGCACTGCCTCTCCGCTGTCCTCTGGAACTGGCATCGGTCTCCCGATCTCGTTCAGCTCAAGTGTTCCTTACCTGAACACGACGTACGTCTCGTCAACCGCCGTCGTTAGATCGGGTACCGACACACCGGTCATCGGAACGATCAGCTGTGTACCCGTTGTGGACAGCACGATATCGCTTTCCCCCAACGGCACTGGGAATACAACGACTACGATTGCCGCATCCAACATCCCTACTCTTCTGCCGATCCCGACTCTCAGCGTTCCCAACCCCACGAACGACACTGTTATGGGGTTTCCAGGTGTGTAGTATTAGGTTTCCCATGTCAGCTTCTGGGTACATGTAATTTGTGTCGAGGATCTGCTTTGAAGGTTTGACTGCGCGTAATGGTCTTTTTAGGTAGTAATACATGCGGTTTCTACATCTATACTACATACTCGAGACTATTGCGTACGGGTGAAGTCTCTCTCTCCGGATATGGGCCTGTAATTTTCCCCTTAGTTTTGTTTGTGCTACTTGACGCTTTTTTCTTAAGAACCTCGGCAGAAACATCATAGACGCTACCTTTTTTTCACACAGGCCTCTTCACCTTTCGAAGCATATGCCAGGACCCTCAGATCAAGGTCATCACACCCCCCCAGACAGCCCGCGTCTACGGCTCATACGCTTACCCTCCCCTCTCCCCCTTCCCCAGTTGTATCTGCCCGAACGCCCGACAAGCTCTCCAAGCTCCCGGCCTTTTCGACTGCACTGCCCTCAGCGTTGAAGTCCAACGCTGCCAGACCCCGGGTGGCAGGGTTCTCCTGGGCGTCAAAGCCAATGGCTTCGAAGTCGTAGGCAGGAACGCAGACTTTGGCGACTCAGCAACCACCGAGAACCCCTATGGTCCGCACTTTGGCTGTTCAGGACTTGAAAGGGGACTTGTTGGTGAGACCAACAAGGTGGTTATGAAGAGACAGTTGGTTTCCAGCCTCGTACTCGTCCCGTCCTTCCCCATTAACAACTTCACCGCACCACCGGTCTTGTCGGCATCCGCGCCTGTGCCCTCAGGTTTCGTGTCTTCTGTAATATTATCTGGTTTTGCACCCGTCTCTTTGACGGGTAATACTGGTATCTCGGCATCGCTATCTTCGGCGCCCTCGGCTTCCCTTCCTACTGCATCCAGCGGGTCCACACCAGCAATCTCGGCATCCGCACCCATCATCCCCCAGTCAACCTACACACTTGCATCCATTCCCTATCCCACCCCCTCGTCCCTCGACCCAACAGCCCCCTTCTCAAACCTCTTCAACAAACGCCACCTCCCCTCCTCCTTCGCCCTAACCCTCTTCTCCCTCTTCGACGAAAGCCACACCGAGCGCGCCCTTCAACGGTACAGATTGGGACAGACCACCTTTTAGGTTGGAGCGCCCGCTTGGACCGGAGGTTGTAGTAGATGGGTTTGATACTCAGGCTCCCGTGCAGTAGAAGGGCAAGTACCAAGGCGCTCGGTTCAAGCAACTCGCGGCCAGGCTCCGGGGGTTGAACAGCGAGGCTTGGGGTGAGTCTGGTGGTGTTGCGAGAGGGTCTCGGGATGCTGGCGCGAATGGAAAGGGTATTGGTAACTTCGGGTGGGTTGGCGAGATGTTGAAGGCTCGTGGAGAAGAAGCGGCTGTGAGTCGCAAGGGGTGAGTCGAGCGGGATGGAAGTGCTTGAGTGAGCGGGTTGCGAAGAAACTGAGAAAATATGAAGGACAAGGCTGAATATGGGGGGATTGGACGAACGGGACGGAGGAGGAACTTCAAATGAAATGATATGATTTGTTTTTTTGTATGTCTTCTAGCATTAACTAAAGAGAAGGGCATCAATAACAGACGCGACGGTTGGTCGTTGGAACGAAAATGTCTCGTTTTCAGGCCTGCTCATCCTCCCGCTACTGCCAGCACTACCTACCGTCTTCGCTCTCGTCTTTTCGTGCACATTCTTCCCCTTCAACTAGGGCACAACCATCACCACCACCCATCCCCTCCGGCGTCCACGCATTCCCATCTTCATACCCATACCCTTACTAAATACCCCCCCTCAATCCTTGTTATCACTCCCCACCACTGCCTCCAAAACCCCTCCACAGAAAAAAACTCCGGCTCCCTAGCCCACCGATACGCATCAACAAGCGCCTTTCCATAAAACCGCCTCAGCAGCGCCCTTTTCAGCGCCCACTCCCCAAGCTCATGCCTACTCGGTAGCGGGTAAAAAATACGCCAGTAGTGGAAAATCGACTTCCGGTGCTGTAAATCCACCGGCAGTCCCCATCCACCGCAAAAAAACGCAGCTCTCGACACTGGGAAGCAAGAAAAAACCACGCCTTCCAAGGCTGAGGAGATCCACACCCGCGCTCCGGCAATGGAAGTACGCGTGGCGCAGGAAATGCACGGTGCAGCAGCACACGGAGCGTATACAGAATCAGACTGGTCGCGCTCGAAATCCCGCGTGTGACACAGATGTAGATGGCGGGCCAGACAGGGTGGTGGCCTGCGCGGCCTTCGTGCAAGGGCATATTGCATTTCCAGCGGAAGATGCAGCGGGCTCGCGAGTCTGCGCTAAAGAAGAGCTTGTTGATATATGCTCAGAGGTGGCGCATTTCCACTTCTGGGACCAGCATCGAGCGGACGACGAGCGTGTGTGCGTGGGCCGAGAATGTCTGCTAGCCGGCTGTCACGCCACGTAGTGAGCTGGCAGAGCGCGTGCAGATACACGCTGTTTAGGTCTTGCATAGGCTTGTCAAAGTACGCGATTGTGTTGCGCGCGAGGTGCATCGACTCGCATTGCAGCGGCATTCTGGTGGTGAGCTTGAGTAGCTTGTAGACGTCATTGCCGAATTCGTTCTTGGCCGTGTCCTTCTCGAGCTTGATGTGGAAATGGGGGCGGCTTTGCAGTGCCAGAAGGACTTGTAGAACAGCGGTTCGCACATGTCGCAAGTGCATTTCTGCCGTGGCATTTGTGCCTCGACGTGGGCAGACCGCTCTTGGGGTTTGTTGGGGCGGGGGGGCTTCTGCTGCCCGTGATGTAGGATCTGTTCTCGAATAACGAAGATGAGCATCATGTTCTGGATCTCGTACCTCGCCTGAGAAATAGTGTCGGGTGTTGAGGACTGCTCGGACAGTTGTGTTGTTTTAGAGACCCCAATCTCGAGGCTACTGCGATTACTTTCCACGCTCCTGCTGCGGTGATTCCCCACGCTCAATGTTGCAGGCAAACATTCAACGTCTCTGTTAGAAAAGCCAAACCCTTCACTGCGGGACATTCGTTTCCTAGTAACTTCGCGTATCCAGTAGCAGCGTTGTTGTACGTTATGCCTTGGAGCATTCACAGGATACTATAGTTTGTGACACTTCACAAAGGAACCGGTCTTGATGAAGTCAAAGTACCATTTGTACAGTCGTAAGTAATACATACTCCTACACCGATCCTGTGTTACCCCTTCCGGGGCGTCATCGTTACGGGAGAACGTCGTCCTCATCAATGCCCTGCCCCACCGGCAACCCAATTCATAAACTCCGGATCATTCGGATTTGGAAACAGACCCCTATCCTGTTGCGGCTGTCCTTGGGCTTGTGGTTGCGCTACAGTAACACCCTGATTCAACTGCTGCTGCTGTTCTTGCTGTCGTCGTCTTTCTTCCTCCTGCCTCCTCTGCCTCTGCGTACGATAGTAAAGTAAGAAAGCCAGGGCCCCGCTAAGAGCCAAAATGACGAGTGACTCGAGGATGTCCGAGTCGATTTCATCGCCGTGATAGCCATCGCCGTAGTAGTCATCACCAGCCGTGTGCGTGCCTTCGTAATCATCGGGCTCGTAGTCGTCCCAGCCAGCGAGTTCGGCTTCGAGGAACGCGGAGAGCCATTCAGAGAGAGTCCAGTCTTTTTTCACGACTACGTGACGTCAGTAACCAGAAAAAGTAAAGGAACTGCGATGTGTAGCTTACCTGGCTCTTCCTGGATGGACTTGATGTTGCCATTCGTAATGGTGTTCCACCAACTCCGGAATCGCAATTTGTACAGAGCCAGTACGACCGGCAGGTAGGCTTCGCGAGGATTCGTCTCGAGAGCTAGGTCGTAGTGCCGTTTGGCGAGATGGAAGTCCTGATCAACACCAATGCCATTCTCATGCATCCAGCCGAGGTTCCACATGGCTTGCGCACTTCGCATAGTCTCTGCGGCGGCCTGATAACATGTCGCCGCCTTCTCTTGATCGAGGGTCGTTCCGAGCCCCATCAGATAGTAGTCTCCCATCTTGACCAGGGAGTCGACGTTCTTCTGCTCGGCGGAGCGTGTCCAGTAGATCAGAGCCAGGAATGCATCGCTGGCCAGCGATGCCTGTTTCTTCATAAAAGGAACGAGCGAGCTGAGGGTGAAGCGAGGCTTGACTTGATCGAGGAGGTATGCCACATTGGCCTGTCCGATCTCGAAGCCTTGTTCCGCCGCCATCATGTAGCTGACGAGTGCTGTTTCAAGATCACCGTTCGCATACGCCTCATTTGCTTCTGGGAAGGACGTAGATATAAGCTCGGCTTTCTCGGCCACGATCTTGTAGTATGCGGCTGCAACAGGACAGGACTTGTCGCGACCGACGCCGTTGTGCGTCATCTCGGCCAGGTAGTAGAATGCTTCGAGATGACCGTGCCGGGCCGCAAGCTCGAAGTACTTGATGGCTATTGAAATATCGCCTTGATCAAGGAAGAGCGCGCCGAGCCTAACTTGAGCGACAGCCAGATCCTGGTCTGCCGCAGCACCAAAAAGCTCCGCAGCTTTGACAGGATCTTGAGGCACACCGAGGCCTTTCAGGTACATGATGCCCATCGAGTACTGGGACAGCGCATCGCCCAACTCGATGCCACGCCGGAACCAGGTCCTCGCGATGTCGAAGCTCTGCGGCATGCCTTCGCCGCGCATGAACATACGGCCAAGATAGCCAGCAGCCTTGGACGCCAGCTTCTCGGTAGAAGGTGAGACGTTGGCCCGTATCTTCCCGTCTTTGCTCCAGTACATGCGAGCGAGCTCCAAAAAGCGCTTCTTCGCCGCGGGGAGATCGCGCTTCGAAGTTCGGGCACCGTCGTAGTTTAGCTTGGCGAGGTTGAAGCTGGCCCTCGCGTCACCCTTCCTGGCCTGAAGGTCCATGTATTCGACCACGTCGTCCAAGGAAGAGAAGGCATCAGACTGTACGCTAGCCAGTTTGGCGTTCTGCCCAGAGCTGCTGGAGCTGGCACCCTCGCCATACACACCACCTTCGTCGTCGGCGAGGTTGTATGATTCTCTTGGCATCGAGTGTCCGCCCGGCGGTCCGGAGCGCATGTACGCAATCGCCTTCTTCGCCGCTTCTTTGTAGAAATGCACGGCTTCCTCGCAGTTGCGCGGAGCAGAGATGCCGGCCGAGTGCCTGTACGCAACAGCCATTTCAGACCGCACGTCGCCGCCCTCTGCGCCCAGTGTGTAGTAGAGCATTGCCATCGCCTGGTCCTGCTTCGCGGCACCGCCGATGCCAGTCGCGTGCATGAAGCCAACCATGTGCTGTGCCGAGGCATTTCCGTTCAGCGTCGCGAGGGCGTGGTATCTCCGGAATGCTTCCGAGTAGTTGCGCGGGTGCGTGTAGTTGCCATAGAAGTTCATTTCGGCGAGCGTGAAGAGGGCGTCAGGGTTCTTGTGCGTCGCCGCCTCCTCTAACAGCGCGACGGCCTGCGCCAACGACTGCCCGAGTTTCTCCGGCTGCGGGTTCGTCGTCAAGAGCTCGTGCTGGGGCGGCCCGTTCATGAACAGCAGAAAGAAGACCTCCTTGGCGTAGTAGGCGCTGGTCCCGAGTATGCCCGACTTCTTGTCGAAGTTCCACCACGGTGCCGTGGCCGGTTGGATCTCGTGCAGCAGTGCCATGGCCTCGTCGTAGGCCAGCATTCCCTGGTGCAGGTTCGCGCCTCCGTCTGCGTTCCCCCATCTTGACTGCCAGCTTCCGGACGACGGCCCCCTTCCGAGCGGTTTCTGCTGCGTGTGCGCGCCGTCTTTGCCGTGCAACTGTGCCGATGAAAGGGATATGTATAGTGAGAGAAAGACTGTATATCTAGAGTCAGTCAGGCGGCAACCTTAATACTCTGCGCGTGTGCATACCCAAGAAGAGCGGCACGAGCCGCGGCAACCGTGGCCTCATTGTGGGTGTACGTGGTGCTTCAAAGTTGCGGGAGGAAAGAAACTCATCGCGCCATGTGAAAGGCAGAATCCGAAACGCGACTACCCTCCAACGTCGTGGTGAGGTTGTTTGTTAAGGCCAGCTTTCCACTTTAAGATCGGTTGCAGTTGCCTGCGAAGCGTGGCCTCAGTTGGGTGGCCAATGAGCGTTGACGTCACAACTTTCGCACGTCGCTGCCCATCGTCTCGGATTCTTAGTGTGTAAAGTCTGCTGGTAAACTTCTCTCTATCAAACTTCACCATTCCCTGAACACTCTGTGTAGGCCCCTCGAAGTGCCTGCGGTCGAAAGACGTCAGGAAGGCGCGATGCCACCTCTTTCTGCATTTGTCATCTCAGGCAATGATCCTTGCACGCATCATCGTGACTTCGCGTCGTCTTTACGCCATGTACCTTCCTCCATCGACATATTCTGATGTCAACGTTTGATTATTCTTCTTCTTATTAAGAGCCCTAACCCATGGCCATCCTCATTGACGCGGCAGAGCATGCTCCTCTTCTTCGGCGGTCGACCTCGCCAAGTCTGTCAGAACGAGATCGCAAAGATGGAGAGGCTGGCATATCGACGTTGAGAGGGGTGTTTATAATTGCATCTGCTGGATTGCTGATCTTCTTGCAAGGTGGGTTTTATCTCGTTTCCAGCCATTGTAACTTTCGTTATTCTGGATGCAATATAATACAGTTTCTTTTTGGTCAAACTTCGAATCCATTCCAGAGCATATCCTTTTGTTCATACGCCGTCTCACATCAATACCCTGGGACTGCATAGTAGTTCAAGCCTAACATTCTTACAGCAACTAACATATCCATCCTCACGACAACACAATCTTCCATCGCCGCAGATCTCGATGCCTTTGAGAACGCCAGCTGGTTCACGTCTTCGTACCTCATCGCCATGTCATCTCTAGCTCCTCTGATGGGTCGACTATGTCAAGTATTCAGCCCCCGTCTATGCATGTTCTTCTCTACCATGCTCATATGCATCGGATCGACCATCACTTCGACTTCGGTGTCTTTCCAGCACTTCATTCTTGGTCGCGTTGTCACTGGGGCTGGCGGTGGAGGCATCTTCATCGTTGCTAGCATCATGGCGATCCAGATGACCAGTCCGAAGAAGAGAGGTTTGTATATGGGTCTTGCCAACACTGCAATGACGGTTGGTGTGAGCTTGGGTGCCGTCATTGCTGGTGCGCTTGAACCCAGGATCGGATGGGTGAGTTTTTCTCTTTCCTCGTCCTGTCGTTTGCATATTGACGCCGTTTCAGAAACCTCTCTTTGGCATTCAAGCCCCGCTGAGCTTGGTCGCCGGTTTAGGTCTCTTGCTCTCAATCCCAGCGAGCCATACCTCCAAGAACGCCAGCTACGCAAACCTCTCGATTCGTGAGAAGCTAGCACGTATTGACTACTCTGGAGCCTTGCTATTGACCATTACCATCGTCCTCTTCCTTCTCGGTCTATCTGGTCCGAAGGTCCTTCCCGTGCCTATCATCTTGTCCGCCCTCGCTTTGCCTGTCTTCGTGTTGAATGAGGCATACGTCGCTAAGGACCCAGTCGTCCCCGTCTCTGTTCTTCGATCTCGCGGCACGTTGTTGACATGCCTTGCCACGACTGGCTTCATGATGGCTCGATGGAGTATCCTATTTTACACGCCTGTATACGCGCTTGCCGTCAGAGGCTGGGCACCCGCTGTCGCCGGATCCATACTCATCCCTACTAACGCTGGCTTCGCTTCCGGAGGTCTACTCGCTGGCATCTTCCATATCAAGCGGACCGGCAGCTTCTACATGCACACCGTCATCGCCATGGCACTGTTCCCGCTCACAATGGCTGTCCTTGCTTTCATATCCACACCGACAAGCCCCTGGGGTCTGTACGTCGTTATGGTCTTCCTCAATGGCCTTGTCACTGGCGCCTCCACAAACTACGCTTTGGTGCACCTCCTCCATCTCACACTGCCAGAAGTCCATCCCATTGTCATATCGCTCCTCGCCACCTTCCGCGGGTTTTCCGGCTCGTTCGGCTCCGCAATCGGCGGCGGCTACTTTGTTCGCGTTCTACATAAGTCTCTGGATAATGGCTTCGCGAAGGCTGGGCTGAAGGACCGCGGCGAATTGACTCGGAGGCTATTGGGGAGCCCGGCGCTGGTGGGCAAGTTGGAGGGTAAGGAGAGGGCCGTCGCTGTCGGAGCTTATGCGGATGCGCTCAAGGCGCTATTTCTCTGCGCCGTAGGATTGTCGCTCGTTGTTGTACTCGTGCAGGCGGGCACTGGTTGGAAGGAGCCTGCTAAAAACGATGAGGAGAGGGCCCAGGAAGAGATTGAGGGTGAAGATGGTGTGCTCGCCGGTACTTGAGACACGTGCAGAGCGCCGGTACGCAGAGCAGACGTGCATAATACGCTGACTCTTGTTAAAGAGTAGAAACAGTGTTTATGTTGGACGATACGAACTACCATACCGCATTGACTCCAGCATCTCCAGCATGCCATAGTATTGGTGTTTCCACCTGGCATCCCTGCAGCGCGCTGTCACTCCATATGCAGGTACCCGTTGTTTCATACCGCTCTTATCTTCTTCTCTTTGCTTCCATACCGGTCTACCGGTACATGTTCGGTCCGCTTCGCCTGTTTGCTGTTGTTGTGCGCACGTGCATTAGGGACGCGCCTTCCAAAGCCTCCCACCTTCTGCGACTTTCCTACCTCCACCTCACTCCAATTCCGACGACAACGTGCGAGGCCAGCCTGCACGAGTAGACGAGAGGCCAGCCTGCACGAGTAGACGACTGCAATTGAGCTGCTTTCTGTCTGCGGCGCATTCTGCGACAAAAACGTAAGTGCATCTCACATGCAGCGCGCGACAGCCCGCTCCTTCCGTCTCGGGCAGTTTGCTTTGCAAATTTGCTTGGGCGCACAAACACGTTGACTCGAAGCACGATTGCGTGCCAATCGAAGTTGGGCTCGAAGCACCGCAGTCCAATGCATCAGTGTGACCTGTCGTGCTTCACTTCACCGTCGTCCCTCTCTCTGAACAGATAGCTGACCTCGACTGCCACCAGACGAAGCTCTCCTCAATCCTCTACCACACTCTTCATCATGGCTCGCGGACCAGCTGCTGTCCCCTCGGGCATGTCGTCCAACCCCTACCCCTCTGCGAAGGACCGTGCCCCGGGCTGGACTTCCTGCGAGCTCTGCAAGCGCACCATTCCGACCAAGGAGTGGGCCAGCCACAAGAACTCCAAGAAGCACCGCGAGGCCGAGACCAAGGAGCACAAGGACTTCGAGAAGGCCAAGGGCAATGGCACCACTGACGGCTTCGGCGGCGACTTCAGCGGCACCAACGAGTTCGCCAATGCCGCCAACGAGTTCGGCTCCGGGGATCCCTTCGCCAACAACACCACCACCACTAGTACCTCTGGCAATGACGGCTGGGGCTCCGGCGGCGGAAACACGTCAAGCTACGGCAAAAAGACTGGCGGCGGAGGCGGCGGCGATCGTGCCTGCTTCGGCTGCGGCCAGACCGGTCAGTAGATGCCAATGTACGAACTACATCGGAAATATGCGCTGACTTTGTACACCTATCTTAGGTCACACCAAGCGAGACTGCCCCTCGGGTGTCGGAGGCGGTGACAACGCCTGCTTCGGCTGTGGCGAGACCGGACATCAGAAGCGCGACTGCCCCAAGGGCTCCGGTGGTCAAGCCTGCTACAACTGCGGCGAGACTGGGTGAATCCATCCAGCCTTATCTATGCTGAATTCTGACTAACAGTCCTAGCCACCGCAAGTCCGAGTGCACCCAGCCTCGTAAGCCGATGCCCGGCGGTGGAGGTGGTGATCGTCTTTGCTTCAACTGCAAGTTTCCTGGGTAGGTCCTCCTCCAAGCTCCACTTGAGCAACGGCTCGCCGTCATCGCTTTCGTACAATTGCTGACAGACGCAGTCATAATAAGTCCGACTGCCCCGAGCCTCCCGCTGCCCGCGCTGGTGGAGGCGGCGGTGTCGGTGGCGGCGGCCGTGCCTGCCATAACTGCGGTGATGAGGGCCACATGTCCCGCGAGTGTGATAAGCCCCGTGTGATGAAGTGCCGCAACTGCGACCAGGAGGGTCACCAGTCTCGCGAGTGCACCCTCCCCAAGGACTGGAGCCGGGTCAAGTGTAGGAACTGCGAGAAGTTCGGTCATGGTGCTGGGCGTTGCCCCGAGCCTCCAGTTGAGCCGGCGGGCGGTGATTGGGGTGATACTGGCGGCTCGACGGCTGCAACTGGTGGCGCGACTGGTGGCTGGGGCGACGCTTCTAAGGAGTCTACTGGCAGCTGGGCTGACGACACCACTGCTGCTGTCAAGGGCGACACCTTTGGCTCCGGTGGTGGTAGCGCTGCCTGGTAAGCTGCTCTGAAGTATTCGGTGCTTGCTGTTTCGATGATGTACAGTCATCGACCAGCATACGCAAACTTCTCCAGGGATAGTCTCAGTTGAGCTCAAAGTTGAAGTGGTCAGGTAGTCTTTGGACGTGCGCCATCACTCGACGCGAAGCGGAACGGAGCACGATCATGTACAGCTATGTAATCTCGAAATCCAAGGGATCCAGATCAACACAAGCAAAAAATCAAGCAAACGAGCTAACAACCGGTGATGCTTCTGCGAAAGGCCCTCCCGGCTCCTGTGAACCCGTCTGCTGCTGGATTGGCCAGCCCATTTACGTATCTTGATCGAGAGTCGACCACCTGCACTGTCCTTGAGCCATACGCCCTTGCTCTTGATAAGCTTCGTCGCTATACTGGTAACACTGACTTGGTGTTGCGTTCTTGCACCCGCAATAGGCAAGCCAATACGAAATTGCTGCTCAACCAAACAATCTGCCCCGGTTCCCGTTCTAATTCGTAGAGAAAACACTCGAGTCTCTATTCCTCACGAACGTATTAGTACGCTTATTCCTTCAAGCACAAAAACAACAAGGCGAATTGCGAAGCCGAAAAAAAGGAGATGCCAGGCGGTATACGAGTTCTCAGACGGTGTACGAGCTCTCAGCCGTATACACCCAAGACTCGGCACACATTTGAGCTGGATGCCGGGTGGTGCAGAGACGGAAGGCGTCGAAGCCGCAGGACCAGGAAAAAAAAACAGAGACAAGGAAAGCAAGTCCGGTTCCCATGTTGAGTGTAGGACTAAGAGGTGGATAAGTGTGCAATGCCGAGGCACGTTATAGGCTGTACATTGCTCGCTGTTTCGCTTGTACGAGATCTAGTCTACGGAGTAATTATCAAGTATCGTACAGTCCCATCTTTCCACGCCTAGAACTTGTACACCTGGTCCTTGCTGTAGCCTAGCTCCTTCAGGTATCCATCAAGCTCGCCCTGGTCCTGCGGGCTCTTCTTGCCGCCGCTGATAGCCTTGTACATGGGCGGTGGCCCGCAAACGAAAATCTTGATCTTCTCGCCCTCCTTGGGCTCCGGCAGGACAGTCTTCAGCAGCTCCTTGGTGACGTAGCCCTTGCCGCCCTGCCATGTCTCTGGCGGGTTGTCCAAAACGTAAAAGGCCCTGAAGCGCTGGGGGTATGTGTTCTCCAGCTCCTCCCACTCCTTCTTCATGAGTATGTCCTCTTCGGAGACGTTGCCGTAGATGAGCGTGACCTTGGTCTTGTCCTCGGGGTTGCGGAAGATGTGTCGCGCCGTCTGCCACATGGGTGTGATGCCGGTGCCGCCCGCGATTAGGGCGATGTGCTCGTGCATGTTCGGCTTCCACTGGAACTTGGGGATGGGGCCCTTGATGTCGAGTCTCTGGCCGGGCTCCATGGAATGCATGTGCTCGGACATGGGGCCATTAGGGTACTTCTTGACGATGAAGTCGACGGTGCCTTGCTGGTCGACGTCGCTGATAGGCGTGTACGGGCGGATGACGGGCTTCTGCATCTCGGGGCCCTTGTACTTGGTGATGACGGCGGCTATGTCGTGTTAGTAACCACAGGTACTGTTATTCATAGTGCTCGTACAGGCAACGGGCAGGCCGCTCTCCATGTCCTCTTCCGGCAGTTTGAAGGTGAGCTTCTTGGTGTTGTGGTTGACAATCTCTGACTTCTCCAGCAACAGCGACACAAAGCCCTGGTCGCCCCCTGTGAAGGCCTTCTTTGCCGAGCCTGCGACTACGCCTGGGATCTTCTTGGCCTCCTCGGATGGCGGTGCATTGCCCTTTTGTCCTGATGGCGCATCGCCGCCCCGCATGTAAAGGTAGGCACCAGCGAGTCCAGCGGCACCAATGCCCGTGTAGAGGACGCCATTGCTGCCGCCGCTCTTGGGGGGTTCGGATGCATATCGGCGGACCTGCTACTCAATTGTTAGTGTCACGTACGAAACTGCGGAGATGGATTTGCAATGTCGCGACTGATGCAAGTTGAGCGCATACCTGCTGCAGCGTCCTTGCCGGGCGGAATATCTGTCTGGCGAACATGGCGAGACGAATTGGTTTGTAGGAGGAGATATCGAGTATGCTCCAAGGCGCGTGGGATGAGGAAAAGTTTGTTATCGCTCTGGGAAGCTCTGAGCTCAACTAGCGCCAGGCAAACGTCATCGCTCTTTGAAGCTGCCGAAGCTCCGGCTCGCTCTTTGAAGCTGCCGAAGCTCCAGCTCGCTCAACACCATGCCGCCAGCATCACCGTCCCATGTCTCGGCAGACGACCAAACACCACGCACCGGAAACCTCGTTTTGTACGAATCACTCCGGAGGTATTAGTCGGCTTCACAGTTAGAAGATGCTGGATCTGCGTACATGAATATTGACGTACCTGAGCATCCATAGTGGAATGGCTGAGGGGGCTGTCTCTGGATTTACCCAGCACTATATCGATACGAACACTACAGCTCGATGCTGACTGCAGACGGAATGGCCCCTGAACCGTGGGCCTATTCCCCACAGACATTGGAAGAATATGTGGAAGAACACGAAGATTGATGTCTACAAGACTGTTGAGAAGCTGGAGAAGATCAAAGCTGAAAATCCGGAGATAACTGAGATGTGGGGTGTTAGTGAGGCGTTGCGCATGTGAGAGTTGGCTGGGCAAGAGTGCTGTCGCGTGCCTAGGCACCGGTATTTCGATGACGAAGAGGAACAGACTGAGGGGGAAGAGACTACCAAGAAGAAAGAAGAGAAGGTGGTGGAGGATGACGTCCCAAAGGCGTTAGCACGAAAGGAAGAAGCACCACGTGAGGCTGAATGGGAGGTGGTTACAGTAAAGCGCAAGCGAAGGCAGCCGCCGTCCCAAGCACCATCAAAGAAGGGTATCGAGACGCCAGATCCAGATGAGGCCGTTCTCGCTGAAATGGAAGCCGTAACGAAACAACTGGATGACCTCAGACTCTCCTCCAAAAACGAGTTCAGTGCGCTGGCAGAGGACACCGAGTAAGGTACAGAGGAGGGGGAGATAAAGGCGGGAAGGGAGGAGGAAAAGGAGAAGGAAAAGGAGAAGGAAAAGGAGAAGGGGGAGGAGAAGGGGGAGGAGAAGTGGGAGGAGAAGGGGGAGGAGAAGGCGGAGGAAAAGGTGGAGGAAAAGGTGCAGGCAAAGGAGGAGGAGAAGGAGGAGGAAGAGGGGTAGTGTAAGTACGCAGGGAGAGCAGTCAGGCACATCCATCTAATGTGATGATGATGCTTAGGTGTGTGATCTTTTTACTTACGTTTGCTGGTATTGCTACCTAGGGCTTAGAATACCCTCTACGCTGCATAGTAGTGTCTTGAGTATTAAGTACTTTGTCTCTAGTTACGTTGCTATTAAGAGAGCAAAAAAAGCTAAATTAACAGTAAGTTATCTAGTAAGAATACGTTATACATGCGTTCTAATTAACTACTTAAATTAGGGCATACATAAACACGATTTTGGACAAAGCGTTATTAAAACGAGAATCCATAAAAGCAAAAGCGTTCTACTGTGAATTAGGCTAGTTGCTGACGTACTAGTAGTACACGGCCATTACTCTGTCCCGCTCGACAGAAGACATGACAGTGACGAAGAAGACATATATCTCCATGTCAGAATAAGCACAGAATTTAATAATCACAGGGATCTAACACCCCCGGCGTAGCCTGCCCAAAGCGGTCTTATATACCACTCTCGCAGACCCCCCACCCCCCTTCTCCTTGCCCTTCATTTAGTCTTAGCGATACTAACAACATTCCTCAATGTCCCAAAAGGAAGCACATCGGCAATCCTCTTCTTGCTACTAAACAGCATGACCAATCTGTCTAATCCGCAGCCCCAACCTCCAGTCGGAGGCATACCCCATTCCAACGCCTCGAGATAACTCTCGTCGATTGCGCCCTCGCCTTCCGCGTGGAAGTCACGCTGCTGCATGAACTTTCTGCGCTGCTCGAAAGGCGAGTTCTCTTCTTCGTAGGCGTTGACGTATTCGCGGCCGTGGATGAAGAGCTCCACGCGAGAGGCGACGCGTTGACCTGTTGTAGGATCGATATAGGATTTCGAAAGGGGGGAGAGGGCTTCGGGGTGTGCAGATATGAAGGTGGGATTCTTGCAGAGAGGTTCGATGTACACCTCTGCGAGGGTGTCGAGGAGGCGTGGGAGTGTGGGATTCGGTGGTATGGCGATGTCAAGGTCCAAGAACATGTCACGAAGATGGTCGGCGGCATCTGGTGAGGAAAGATCGGGCAACTTGCGACCACTTTCTTGTTCAATAGTGGGGATGAATGGGAGTTGCGCGAAGGGCTGTGAGAAGTCGATGTCTTCCGGTGCCGTTAGGGAAGGGAAATACGTCGATCGTAGTGACTCGATTGCTGTACGCAGACCATGTACCAACTGTTCTGTCCTGGCGATGACCGAAGGCAGTGTTGCCCCGACCTCATAGAACTCGCATGTCGAGAACTCTGGGTTATGTGTATTATCGACGCCCTCGTTTCGAAAAGCCCGGCCAATCTCGAAAATCTTGTCCTGACCTCCGATAATCAAGCGCTTCAAGTTCAGCTCAGGTGCTATCCTGAGCTTGATGGGCATGTTTGACAGCTCATTCGCGACAGTTTCGAATGGTCGTGCAATAGCACCGCCTGCATTGACATCGAACATTGGTGTTTCCACCTCCATGAACCCGCTCTGTATGAAGTATGTGCGAATGTAATCGTAGATCAGCGCTCGAAGTCGGAGGATGTCGCTAGGTTCGTCGCTCGTGAGTGCGTGTATGTGCGGTCGTCGAGCAAGCGTCTCAGCATTGTCGACTTTCTCTGGGATGTGATGGAGACACGGCGCAAGGACCCAAGGTACTTCGAGGGCAACAACGGAAAGCTGTCCAGTCGTAGTCCTTGTGGGGTTTCCCGTGATGGCTATGCAGTGTTAGCTTTCGACGCGACTTTTGTTGTGCTGCCACTTACAAACCCAATCCCCTAATCTAGCGACCTTTTTGAAGTCCTTGAAGTCCTCGTCAAAGCCTGGTCGTACTGTGAGCTTCTTCAGCTCCACCATGACCTGCAATTGTTGTGTGTCGCGCTCAATGTCCAGGAACATCAGCTTCGAACCAAGTAATCGCACTGAGCGCACCCTTCCTGGCGCTGTCAGAACCAAGACCACTGTTCTAGGTGTGGTATATCATACCGAACACGGAAATGACATCCGTCTTCGTCTCTTGGATGCCATTATACTTCGCGTTGAAGTCGCGCAGTGACAGGCTCTCAGCGCCAGTAGGGTAGACCAAGCGTGGGTGATAGTCTCCCAAGGGCTTCACCTTCTCCAACTGCTCAAGCCGCTTCTGCTTCTCAACATCGTGCGGGCCGGTGTGTGCGTCGGCGGCTACGGTTTGTATGAACCGTCTCTCAACAGAGAGGTATGCTCGAGCATGTTCGGGTTTGAGTGCCCGAGAAGTCCGGTACAGATAGGGACGTAGAAAGCTGAGGGCTGGTCTACTCATGGTTCCTTTCTCTGGTTAGCTATCATCGCATTGAAAAATTTGCAAGGTCAAGGCAGTGAGTAAATTAAGTTCAGAAAGGGTAAGATTGAAGTCAACCGCCCGAAGGCGTCGTTCGCAACGGTTCTAAGGTTGTTTTGGATCATCATTGTACTTGGGTGGTGATAGTGCGGGTTGAAGTACTTCGCGAAGCTTTGCAGAGCTCAAGGACCGGAAATCTGTGGCAGATTTGGTCCGTTCATTGAGCCCATGAGCCGTGAGAAGTACCCGTACTGGTGTAGAGAATGGTTCAATGCTTACCTGTCTTGAGATCATGCCGGCCCCAATTGAGACGACCAAAGGCATGTCGTGGTTTTGGATGAATTTTGAGGTGAGAGAAGTTCTCTCACATCTCAAACTGCCGGGGCTTGCCCGGCAGTCCGAGCGTAGTTTAGCCGTCAGTGTGGTCTAGCTCAGCCGTTAGCGTGGTCACGTGATCCGCTAGCGTGCCAAGACTCATGAGGCATAAAACCTCAGCCAGCTCCGCAATTCCTTTTCCTTTTTTCATACTTGTTCGTATAACCCTCCCTACCTGGCTGCCTTCTACAGATGCCTGGCTCTCCTCACTCAGTTGCTAACATTATTCAGACCTTCTTGCGACTCATCAAGCTCATGCATTCGATGGTCTGATAGTCTTGCCTGCATTGCACATAGCGGCGCGGGATTATCGTGAATCTCCTTCGGGGGCTTCAGCGGGATAATTTTTGCTGGTCTGCCACTGCGGCATCTTTTTCATTGATTACATTGCCTTGAGCAGTGGATCGAGGAAGAAATTTCCAACACCAGTAGTCAATCTGTCTCCCACCTGCTATACTCTTAAGGATCATCGTCGAGTAAGGCGGGACATTAGATAGCAGCCAAGAGAGATTTGCGCGCACCAAGTTTGAGCGTGTGCTGAATGTATGTATATATGTATGCACTCATTTAACGTCCTATATGAGTTTGAGACTATGGGAGGACGAGAGGGGCAGGGAACCCCTCAGGTCTAAAAGGAGTTCTACTTCTAGAGACTCCTCCCTCTTGAAAACCAAGGGATGGTGAGGGTAATAACCCTAACTTGTGCTGGATGTATTCGAGCGGCTTTGTGGTTGCCAAAGAGCAGCCTTGGGATGTGTGAAGATATACAGGCTACACTGAGAGCACATAGCAGAGGTGATTCCCATAAGGACTGGTCTCAGCTGCGGGCTAATTACTCTTCGTGTTGTTCCCTCATAACGCGAACGTAACGCGCCCGAACTGGAGAGAAAGGCCGCAATTATCATCATGGTCCTCAGTCGCAAGCATATAAAACTCGGCTTTTCCGCTGCCTCGGTGGCTTCCCTTACAACAGAGGGGATGTCTTCAGCAAGCGAATTAAACCCGGTTGGTCTTTGGATCGCACCGTGAACCTACCCAACCTGAGTCAGCCGCAAACTCCATCTCCAATTTTACCCCGAGAAGATCCCATATCCCGAGGTCGCGACGTTCTTGGCCATAGCTCCCTTGCTGCTTTGTCTAGCTCCAACGGTCAACGGGCAGCCGAAAATGCCCCGCCATGACATCGCCATGACACCAGCCAGAAATTATCATCGCAAACATTGATCTGCAAGCCCATGGCTATTCGACGCGTTTCAGAGCTTGCGCAGCGGACATGAACCCCTCCTCAGCATGTCATGACGTCTGGATAGCCCCTCCAGGCGCATCTACAAGGGCGGGATACTCTTCTGGTTCGTTGGCATTTGTGAGAAGGAGCGGCAATCACCGTCACATGTAGTAACTATGTCATCGATATCTCTTTGTTCAGCTGTTAAAAGTAGGCGTCCTGCTCACCATCACTTCCTTCAACAAAGCAGTCTCTTACAACACCCACACCCCTTCAATAGTCTCTTACAACACCCACACCCCTTCAATTTCTCTTGATACCTCCCAACCACATAGCAACACACAACAAGCTTCGCCCAAGATGATTTCCCAAGCAGCTATGCAGGCCGAGAAGGCTATCGGCCACGATACCAACGCGACTACCGTACAGGATGTCACCAACCCCGGTAACGACGAGAGCTCAGCCGACTACTCAGAGACCATGAAGGCTCTGGCGTGGTTCGGCAAAAACGACGTCCGTATGATCGATACACCAAAGCCTAAGATCATGGAGCCTCGCGACGTTATTCTCAAGATCACTGGATCCACAGTCTGTGGTTCTGATATGCATCTGCTTCACGGTTCCGTCGTGGAAATGCAGAAGGGCGACATCCTCGGACACGAGTTCTGTGGTGTCATCGATCAGGTTGGTCCTGGAGTCACAAAGTTCCAGAAGGGGTACGTTTGATCCTCTATGACTATTGTTATATTACATTGCTAACAAACCGCGCAGTCAGCGAGTCGTCGCATCCTTCCAAATCGCCTGTGGAGACTGCTACTACTGCAAGCAGAAGCTTTCATCACAATGCGAAAAGACAAACTCCAACACCATCGAGAACGCCATGTACGGCGGTCGCACAGCAGGCATGTTCGGTTACTCCCACTTCACAGGCGGTTTCGCTGGTGGTCAGGCAGAGTACACCCGTGTCCCCTATGGCGATGTAAACCTGCTTGCGCTGCCCGATGATGTTCCCGATGAGCAGGGTCTTTTCCTCTCTGACGTCCTGTGCACGTCATGGCACGCAGTTGTCGATACCGGTGTGCAGAAGGGCGACGTTGTAGCTATCTGGGGAGCCGGCCCGATCGGTCAAATGGCTGCGGAGTTCTCTCTCCTCAACGGTGCTTCGCGAGTGATCATGATCGACTCAAACTGGCGTCTCGACTTCGTCAAGAACAAATACCCACACATCGACACCATAGACTTTTCCACACTGGGCAAGGGCGAGTCGGTCACAAGCAAGCTCAAGGAGATGTGCAACAACCGTGGTCCAGACGTCAGCATCGAGTGTGCTGCTGGCGAGTACGCCAAGGGCTGGGCCCACTACTTCGAGATGATGCTGGGCCTCGAGACCGACACCAGCGAACTCGTCAACGAGATGATCTCCAGCACACGGAACATGGGTCGCTGCGGTATCACCGGTGTGTACGTCGGCTTCACCAACCACTTCAACATCGGTTCCCTCATGGAGCGTGGTATCCGTCTTATCGGCAACGGTCAAGCTCCGGTCCACATGTACTGGGAGTCGCTCCTCAAGATGATCCAAGAAAAGAAGATTGACGCGATGAAGATGGTGACGCATCGTGTACGCCTCGAGGACTTGGACAAGGTCTACTACAAGTTTGAGAAGAAGGAAGATGGCATGCAAAAGGTGTTTGTCGAGACCAAGTGGAGTTTTCCGGCGTCTGAGAGCAGCCCCAAGTTGACCCGGTACTGAACAAGAAGAATGGGGCAGTGTTAGTTTAAGGTTTGGGCAATAGCCTCACGATAACCGTAGTAATTGAGGTCTTGATGAGTTATCTAACAGCGACGTCTTCCAAGTTTTTGATTACAGTAGACATTATCTGGTTTCGAGTTCTTATCAGCCCGTGAAACGACTTCAAATCACCTTTCCAACAACCCATCTCTCTTCAGCCACAGCCCTCTCAGTATTCACTTTTATGGCTATAATGTCTGCCTTCCTAATCCTTGATCTTAGGCTGCCTCGTACTCCTTAGCGCCAATAGCATCCTACTTGCAATTCAGCGGATAGACGATGTCGGTCAAACCCTCACTTTACCATACAACAACTCACATAATTCCTGCACGACCGATGCCTCCTCGTTTCCACACAGAACACGGCTTGCTGAACCACCCCCTAGCATTTGCAAGCCCGCATAGTATAGTTCCGAGAACTATTTCTTCTTTGGCTTTCCCGTATATGTTCTGGCCCTTTTTGAGAGAAAACGGTTGTGTCAAGGAA
>ML976015.1:165050-282547 GCA_010015635.1 Clathrospora elynae
ACTTGAACATTCTACTACAGAATGCCATGTCTTAAGCTCATTACTCGAATATTCTGGTTCAAAATGTTAGTTGATACGAGCGTCCAATCACAGCAAGGCGCTAGTGAGGACGTGCGTCACGCGCGACAGGGAGCATTTGCTATTTAACTGTGGTATAAGAACCACCTTTTTATCTTCAACTCACTACTTACCATCATCTAGTCCGTGCGTAGTCAGCCCACATTCTCAACACCCGTCTAGTGGCATCTACATGTACTGAGGACAGTTGTTAGCTTCACCCCAGACAACAGCAATCGCGCACTAACAAAGGCAAACAACGGCAAACAAACAATATTAACTACCGCGCTATCTCTCATACAACGCGAAATTGCAGGGAAAACGAGATAAGACGATACGAGACGAGACGAGAAAACGATCAACGAAGGTACTCCAGGTCTACCTATCAGCGAATCAACAGTAGCAACCAAACTATAATAACCACAGCTCTAGGGCATCTCGCTGTAACTCATCGCTATCAAACGCCCACCTTCACCGCTAATAACCACCTTCCCGTAATTTCCACGCTGTTATTATCTACGTTATCTCCTTTGGGACACAACAAACCCGCATCGCCACCTCATCTGGTACAAAACCTAAACCTACCATTATCCTGAACACCTACCGACCCACCAACTCAATATGGCGGTCCCAGAGGGCCGGACAGAGATCCCACGATTCCAGCCGCCAGCATGGATGGTCAGAGCAGCGCAAAATTCCGCGAAGCTATCGGGTGTAGGCCCAGAGGCGCTCGCGAAGAGGATGCAGGAAGCGAAAGAAGAGCGCGGGAAAGTCAATGTGTCGGCCCTAGCGAAGAAGATAGCTGAGATAAAAGAGACGCAAAATCTGAGCGCGTTCAACCTTGCTGAACGGCCAAAGGCTGGGCAGGAACAGGGAAGCGAAGTCAGCGAGGAGCAGGGAAGCGCGGCGCAAACGCAAGCAGCTGTGTCGCCGACAATTGAACCAAAGGTCATCACACGTATCGTTGAAGATAAGCGAAAAACGCAAGTTGATAAACAGGATAAGAGGCGCGCTAAGAAAGAGAAGGTCAGAACAAAGCAGACGAAAGAGCCCGAAGAAATGGTGACCCCGGCACCAAGAAAAGAACCTACGAGCTCTGTCTTCGCAGAGTCTTCCGCAACTGGTGCTAGACGGGAAGCCGCAGCATCAGTATCAGCAGCAGCAGACGCAGCGGAGCCCATGGACCTCGACATCTTACCGACACGCGACCTTTTCGTCTCTGAGCATGGTACAGACCGATACCCCGTACCACCAGTTCTGCCAGCGTGGTACACATCTATTACCGGAACTGAGTATAGGATGAAGGAGATTAACAAGAGGAAGCCGCCAGCTCTGGTCTCGCTCGATGCTCTTAAAAACTGCGCGGCTCGATGCTCAGCAGCGAAGAAGCAGTCTGAGCTCAAAGCCCTGTACGAAGAGCTCCGCGACCACGTCCACAAAGCCGAAATCGCCCTCACGGTCGACAAGTTCATCGTCAAGAAGGCAAACATGCTCAGCCCCGTAAACGGCTTGCCTCGCATCTTCAAGGAAGACGCTGACTTCCCCGCCGACCTCAAGGCCGATAGCTACCAACTTTACAACCGCTGGTACAGAGCCGACTTTGAGCAAGACATCCTCCGCGGCATCCTCACCATCAAAGGGAAAGACCGCAACGGTGACAGAATCGACCCTGCCTACCGCGCCAAGTTCCCCACAGACGCAAAGTACTACGGCCAAGGCGACCTCGTCCTCGGCCAATGGTGGCCCACACAACTCTGCACCGTCCGCGATGGCGCCCACGGCTGTCCTCAGGGGGGTATTTACGGAGAAAGGGAAAAGGGTGCGTATTCCATTGTTCTCTCCGGCGGCACATACCAAGACCAAGACGACGGCGACACGATTGAATACAGCGGCACAGAGGGCAAGAATTTCACACCCACGGAGAATACAAATCACCTTATTCTTTCGCAGAAACTGGGCAACCCAGTCCGCGTCATCAGGTCGGCGCAGCTGGCGAAGAAAAGCAGGTTCCGCCCGGAAATTGGGCTGAGGTACGATGGCTTGTATCAGGTTAAGAGCTACGAGGTTGTGGACGAGGAAAAGGCCATGTATCGTTTTTGTCTCGAGAGGTGTTGGGGCCAGGAGCCGATTCGGTATGAGGGCGCGGCGAGGAGGCCAACGGTGTTTGAGATTCGGGAGTATGATGCTATGAGGGCGAAGAAGGGGTGGTAGTAGGCGGGAGGCACATCTGGGTGAGGGGCGGGTACCCAGGCTTGGACTGGTTGCAACGTGCCATATTTCAGAGCTGTCATGAGCATCTGGGAGAAGAAATGTGGACTGCAAAGCGATTCTCGGGTCTACTTTGAGCGGAGTTAATGGGCGTTTATGGGCTTTGGATCAGCGTCTTGCCGACTAGTTAATAGGCAGAGCGAAGCGGCATGACTGAATGTGGGTGGGGGGCAAATTGTTGGGGAAAAGCCCATGGACACAATGTCACATCCCTCTTTTGTATCATTATACTTTCAAGCGAGTTTGTTCTTCTCGGGTAGCTATGAATTCGCAACATGACGAGAAAAAAAAGTAAAATCACCCAGACTCCAGATATTTCAAGCGCTCTGCTTCAAAGCAGCTTTGATCCATTACACAGCCGGAAAGCATACATATTGTTCTTGTGAAGGATTGAAGATATCGAAGTGTTTGTATTAATTCACAGCCAGCGGGGATGTGGTATCAATCCCAACTAAAACCCCCATCATACGCCTAACAACCCCCCTCTCAATGACCGTTTTATACAATAACGTTCCAACCCAGCCCATAGCCTATGTATGGTTGTATAACAATAGCTCACCCAAACGCCAAACCTCCAATCAGCGTACAATAACTCCATGCTCCAATCGTAGTTACACATCAATCGACGTCTACCCCTTGCTCCTCACGGGAAAACTCGTCACGTGCATGTACAAGTGAAAAATCCCCATGCTCGTCTTTCAGCAGAGCTTGGTCCCGAGGCTTAGGAATCTACTCCTCCGCCTCCGTATTCCAAATCTCCACCTCCCGATTCTCCAACTCCTTCATCTTCTCTTCGCCAAAGACAGTGTCACTAGGCAGACCGGTTTTCCCAAAGTTGACGACGGGGCCAATGGTACTAATCCACTGTGTCCGTCTCTCCATGAGCGTTCTGATTGGTTCGCCAACGCCAGGCCGACTGATACCCGCATTCGCCACAGGATGAGAGCCGCCTCCCGCACCACCAGGCCGCTTGTTCTGTTTCTTGCCCTTGCCGATGTTGCGGTTGCGCTTGAGGTACGCGGCGTTGAGTTGGTTGTCGAGGTCGTCGGCTATGGTGTTGTATTCCTGCTGTGCTATTCTCTCTTCGGTGAGCTCGAGGAGGCGTTGTTTTCGCGCGCCGTTGACGATGGACTGCTTGCGGAGCTCTTCTTGGAGGAAGCGTAATCGTTGAGCTACTTCGTCGTCGAAGTGCGAGTCGTAGGACTGCGATTCGGCGTCTGTTTCGGAGATGAGGCCGTAGTGCTTGAGCTCCATGAGCAGGCGGTCATCCATGCTGGCGTAGTCGGTGCGCGGGTTTGGGTGTGGGGCTTTCCAGCCTGGTTGCACAAAGTCAGAGAGTTGAGTTGCGGCAGGTATTGAGTTGTTGTTCATGACATCTGCTTGGGCTCCTGCGCCTTCGTCGATGTCCATAGCATCGCCGTTGATTCCGTTTGTCTCGTGGTGACTATTTTGGTTACCGCGCCCCTCCGGACGCAGTACAGCCAGCAAGCGTGACAACAGAGGGCCAGCAGACACCTGCTCGGTCTCGAGAAAGTCATCTGATATGTCTTCGGCTGCACCACGGGGTACGTTGGGTGCCGGTCGCTGGTCGTTCGAGTCGATGTGCATGGCGCCATCTTCTTCGGCCCATATGTCCTTGTAGTGTCGTTGCCCACGTCTTGGAAGGACGAACGGGCCTACTCGATCTCCGCGTTCCTTCAAGAAAGCAACATCCTCCTCTGTAAGCGGTCTGATGTACGGCTCGACGTAATTGGCGAAGACGGAGGCATTGACCTGTGACGCAGGCTTTGCGTTGGAGAAATCCTTGTCCGGCGGCAAGCCAGCTATCCGGTCGCGGAGATCCGATGGCGGAAATTCGGTGACGCAGTATATCTCCTTCCTTTCCTCGACCGCCATGCCGGGTGTGACATGGCGTATGTGGTATATAGTGGGGTCGTCGAACTTGCAGGGATCATCGCCGAAGATGTCGAATTGCTGTACGGCAGGCGCGGGCGCTGGCTGGTGGGAGACGTCAGATGCGCTTGGCGAGAGGGCGTCTGCTGGCGCACCAGATGCCGAGGGGGGGGCCTGCGATATTGGGGAAGATATAGCCGAAGAGTTGTCTGCGAACGGAGTAAGCACGCTATTGAGTCCCGTAACCTTGAGCCTGACGAGAAAACGTCCGCGTCTCTGGGCCATGGTAGAAGGTTGTGTGCTTGATTGTTGCCGTGGTAGGCGGTGCAGGTGAGTGCCCGTCGTGGACCGAGAGTGGAACTCCAAGGCACATTGAAGCTGGCGTGTTCGCACGTACCTTTAACGTCTCCCCCATCCTGCCTGGCCAGGCCGTGGGCGCCTGTCGTCGGCGGCTGCTTGCCATCCTCGTCGTGTTTCTTGCTCACCTTCTTGAGCTTGTGCTTGCGCTCGCGATCGTCGGACTCCTTCTCCTTCTCCCTCTCGCGCGGGACCCGGTTTTTTTTCAGGCTCATCAACTCCCTAAGCGCGCCCTCCGACTGGGTACAGCGCGACTCGACGTTCTTCAGGATGGTCTTCTCGATGTGGTCGCGCATGCTCAGCAACTTGGCACCCGATGGTATCTGCGAGCTGTGTCCCCCGCTGTCTAGGATGTCCTCGACGGTGACATCGCACTTCTTGAGGTAGGAGCTCAGGCGGTTGCCAAAGTATGACGATGCAGCGGAGGCCTCGACCGAGACGCGCACGTTAGGCAGCGGCGTCGTGTTGCGGCTGCGCGGTGTCTGGGAGGGTTTCGCCCCGGGCTTTGCTTTTCCCTTGCTGCTCACGCTTGTGGGCGCCATGGTGGCCGTGTCGCTTTGAATTATTGGGGTATGCGGGGAGACGGCGGCCACACGATGGGCCCGGAACCGTCAGCCTGGGGGGCGGCTCGCAGTGACGGCGACGGCGACGGTGGAATGGACACACGCTGTATAAGTTGCTCTAGGAACCAAGTGGCGCATTCGTCATGGGCGTCGATTGTCGCATCGCTCAGGTGTTCGCAGGCCCGGCTTGTTGTTCGCATTTCCCTTCACTGGCCGCCATGGGGAAGCGGGCGCGTGCTAGCCCGATACGTCGCCAAGCTTCACATGTACCGGTAGCCCTCGCGGCGAAGGCGCCCCCGAGTCAAAGAGCCCGGGTACCTTTCCATGCTCGACGTCATGACCGGTCGCTGAGACTACATACATGCTACCGCAACACATTCCTAGGCCCTAAGACTCGCTTTTGGTATCGTCCTCGTGCAATCACATGTTCGCGCAAGTGAAACAAGCTTTGGCTAAGCTCCCAGGCACTCCAGACTCCGCGCCTCGACATCCGGCTGTATCGGGAGGGGCGACAACGGTCGAAACCAGCCAGCCTCAACCCTAGCCACCTCCAAACTTCGCTCCCTCACCCTCACCCTCACCCTCACCCTCATATTCACTGCGCTTGACTGCCGTTTCTTTCCTGTCCCCCGTATCCTACTTCTTTGCGCTCACCCCTCACAACCTCAGCATGCGTTGTAGTCGGCGCAACCTAGTGGCTCCTGTGTAATCAACCACGCGCTTCAACATGGGTATGTCACACGGGCTCGCCTCTCATTGGAACCGTACGCTGACAGCTCGTAATAGCCGCCCAACGGATTGGCATCTTTACCATCGACTTCCCGGATCCGCGTGCGATCGACTATGATAACAACAAGTTCATCACCCTCGACGATTCCGTCTCCTTTCAATACCGTATCCTGAGCAACATCCAAACGCTGTCCACCAAGGACGCCGACAACGGCGACCCCTATGGCATACTTTACGTCCCCGACCTCCGCACAGACGGCTGCAAGAATGCGGAGAAGGGCGTTGTCCCGGCGAATGCGACGCGCATAGCGGACCTGCCGCAGGGCAAGAACTATGCCCTCATCGCCGTTGCCCCGTGGTACTCCGCGCAGTGTATAATTGAATACTTCACTGCCGCGCGAGAGAACCCCACGAAAGCCTTCTTCACCTATCAGCCGGGCCAGGGCAATGCGAAGCCGCCGGTGCTAAACGACCCTTCTTGGAACCTTCAGGATGGCGGGAGCTGGCAATCCGCCAATACTTTCCCGACCTATGCGCTCTCTTCAATGACTGGAAACGTCACCATGGACCAGATGTCTCTTTATTCTGGTAACCTTAGCAGTGTACCGCATGGCGATGAACTGACACAGACGCACGACCGTTCGGACTACGTGCGACTGTGGGCGACAGTCAGCACAGGTGAGCATACCGCGGCTACCTTCATGAGCTCCACTAATATATGTAGACTCCGGTGGCCAGCTCCCAAGCCTATGGGTCTTCCTCGTCATCGTCCTAGCCATCCTTCTCATCGCCGTCAGCGTCACCTCCCTGGCTATGCACATCATCCAACGACGACGCAGAAGTGCCCTGCGCGAGCGCGTGCTCAACGGCGAGGTCAACCTCGAAGTACTGGGGGTTAAGCGCCTGACTGTCTCGCAACACATTCTCGACAAGCTGCCCATACACACATATACTGCGGGAGGTACGGATGAGCCTGAGAAGGCCGCGCCACAGATGCCTGCGCAAGCGCTCAATCCACCGTCTTCTGTGAACGCCGAAACCGGTCAAAAGACATCTCCGCAGCCCCGTCACTCATCCGCGCCTATGGTGCCAACAACTAGCATGTCCACCTCCTTCTCACAACCCACCTGCCCTATCTGCATGGACGACTTCGAGCCGAACAAAACACAAGTCCGTGAGCTGCCTTGCCGTCATGTTTACCACCCCGAATGTATCGACACCTTCCTCCTCAGTCACTCGTCGTTATGTCCCATGTGTAAGCAAAGCGTGTTACCTACGGGCGTCTGTCCGGTTGATATTACAAATGTCATGGTTCGACGAGAGCGACACATCGTCCGCATGCGAGCGCGCAGTGCAAACACAGCCAATACACAGCCTGCCACCGCTTCCGTACCTTCGGCACCACCTACACGTCCACTAGGCGCCTTCGGATCGCTGGGCAGTCGAATAGGCGGGGCTATCACTGGTCGACGCATTTTCAGTGCGCCAGAACGGACACAGCCGAGGCCGTCAGACATCGAGATGGGCAATACAAGCACCACACCAACGAACCCCCAAACACTTCCATCACACGCTCAGCCGCTCGATGCACAATCTGTGCAAGTCCCGCAACCGAATACGCAAGACTGTTCGCCCACGCAGAATAGGAGAGAGTGGGCGCGGCAACGAGCCTTAGCTATGCTAGGCCCCCGTCAGGTTCCAATCAGCGATGCAGAAGAAGAAGAAGAAGAAGAAGAAACTGGCCCTAGATGGCGGCGCACGCTGCGAAAAGTCTTTCCTGGTTTCCGATAATCATACATATCCATCTCTTTCCTTTGTCCATCCCCCTTGTTACGATACCTCGGCATCTTTTATTGGCGCAGCAAAGTTCTCTCTTTAACGTTGATTGTATGGTGTTGAAGGATCTGGGTCGTTTTTGGCACATACCACGGCGTATATATGGGAGTCTGCACATACGCTCATGAATGATAGAGGATTGTCACTTTACTTTCTTTTGCGAGTACATTTCAATTCGTCTCTGGAGTTGGATATACATTCAGTCTTTACGGCAAGTCGACGAGAAGGGTGAAATGGAATTGTCACGCTTCTTCATTGGCTCTAGCCTAAGTACTCGCTATCGTTGCCCTCTCTTTTATTGTCATACGGTATCGAAACCTACGACTTGTACACGTGAATCACGCGCGGGTTGCAGTAAGCAAGCAGGCCCGTCTTTCCCCACTCCCCCCCAATCCCGCTCTCCTTGTGTCCCCCAAAGATGGCCTGCGGCGTAATTCTCTCCCACGAGTTTATAAATACCGACCCTGCTTCCAGACGGCGCGCTATCTGCGACGCTTTTTCCACGTCTGCGCCCCACACACACGCACCAAGAC
Source organism: Clathrospora elynae (assembly GCA_010015635.1). Classification (NCBI taxonomy): domain Eukaryota; kingdom Fungi; phylum Ascomycota; class Dothideomycetes; order Pleosporales; family Diademaceae; genus Clathrospora; species Clathrospora elynae. The sequence continues at coordinate 173,287 of ML976015.1, forward strand.
CAGTGCTCGTGTCATTCGTACGCGCAATCACTTCTTCCAGATCATCCCACGGCTGCGTCGGCACAATGGGGCCGAAGGGCTCTTCTTGGATGATGCGGGAGTCGTTGGGCGGGTTGTCGATGATTGTGGGTTGGATGAAGTATCCGCCTGTGCCCGACGCCTGGACGTCTGGTGCGCCGGCAGCAAATTTGTAGCCTTTGGCTTTGCTGTCGGCGAAGAAGCCCTTGACCCGCTCGTATTGCATTTCGTTCTGTATAGGGCCGAGCATGTTATCGCCATCGTCTGGGCTGCCTACTTTGATCGTCTTTGTGAAGGCGACCATTTCAGCCAAGAAGTCGGAGTAGATGGAGGAGTGAATGTAGATGCGTTTTGTGGCTACGCAGACCTGGCCCGAGTTTCGGAACGCGCCCATTACGACTTCTGGGGCTACTTTTTTGATGTCGACGTCTGGGAGGATGATGGAGGCGTCGTTGCCGCCGAGTTCGAGGGTTACGCGTTTCAGTGTCGCGGCCGAGGTGGCCATTACTTTCTTGCCGGTTGCGATGGAGCCGGTGAAAGCTATCTTTGCAATGTCGGCGTGTGCGCACATGGAGGCGCCGAGCTCGTTGTTTCCGCCAATGACTTGCAGGACGCCCGGTGGCAGGATTTCCTGGGCTAGCTCGACAAACTTGAGGGCCGTGTAAGGGGTGAAAGGTGAGGGCTTGATGATCATGCAGTTTCCTGTCAATAGCGCCGGGGCGACCTTGCCTACAGAGAGCACGAGAGGGGAGTTCCAGGGGCAGATTGCTGCGCAGACGCCTAGCGGGGAGTACTCTGTGTACACGGTTTTTTCGTCGTCTTCGATTTTCTCGCATGGTACTTCGAGCGCGCGGTGGAAGCCGATGAGACCGGGGATGCCGTCGACTTCCATGGCTGCAAACTTCTTCTATTATGTTGTTAGCACTGGGCTCCGTGGCACGCGCGTGGATGGGAACAGGAGGGACCTACAGGCTTGCCAGTCTCCTTGCAAAACAGCGAGATAAACTCGTCAGAGTAGCTCTGGAAGGACTCTGCTAGACTGCCCAGCAGCTCCTTCCTCTTCTCAATCGGCGTGTCTCTCCACGCGGGGAACGCCTTCTTCGCTGCTGCTACAGCGTCATTCAGGTCCTGCTCGCTCGCAATGGGCACGTCCCAGAGCTCCTGGCCCGACGCGGGGTTGATGCCATGGTGGATCTTGTCTGAGCCGCGCTGCTTGCCGTCGATGATGTTGTAAAATTTCTCGAAGTTGAGGTTGGAGACTTTGCCTGGAGACATTGTGGTTGCGGGTTGGTTTTGATGTTAAGTAAGGTTAGATAGGTAGTTAAGGTGTCAAAGATTCTGACCTTGATGGGCGGACGTCGTTTCTTAAGGCTGTCGGAACCTGCCTGCAGTTTTGCCATATGTTTGATTCACCTATTTTTCTCCTCGGTTATCATATTGCGTTTTGTAACCCCGAAGACTTCAATTGGTTGTTTGGTTTGGTTCAGTATGTCAACAATATTAGCTCAACCATCGGTTCTAGCCATGTGCCGCAATCACATAGCGTTTTGTACCCGAAAGCTTCAATTGGTTATTCAGTTTGCTTCAGTACGTCAACCATATCAGCTTGACCATCGGTTCCAGTCATATGCTGCAAAGCCGCACTCTGCTGCCTGTTGTTCTGAACCCACCTTGATTAGTAACACCAGCCGCGTAGTAGAGTTCCTGCTGCTGTTGCCATTTTACCCTACTTGAGAGCATGAGAATCGCGGGGCTCGAGTGACAGGTCTATTCTCTACCTGCTACCCAGGACAACCGGACGAGATGGATTTGTGTTTATCGGGTTTAACCTCGGAAGCACCATAACATACTACTGCCGTAGTAGTATCTCTAGAGTACCTAGGTTTACAGTGTGCACGTTATCACACGTGTAAGGGCCGCTCCCTCCCGCCGGACCTATGTCGGTCAACTCAACGAGTGGATTACATGCCAGCAGACCTCCGTCACATCGCGTCTTGTACCGAAAGGTTTAGTTAGTTTGTATTTTAGTTCCAGTAGATAAGGCCTAGAGGGTCCTAGACCAATATGTGTGGCCTTGCCGCACTCTGCTGCTTAGTCCTAGAGGACAAGAATCGCGCAGAGCTGCGCTTATCTTTTCCTTCTTCATCGACATCATGCAAATCGTACGGGAAACCATAACCACTCGCACAGCGGGCCTCCGGGCGCTGCTCTCGACTCCAAGAGTCTTAACAAGCGTTCAACGAGTCGAGGAGTCAGCCCAACGTGGGTCCTTCAAACGGTTGAAACTTCGTCCGCCTACCCTGCAGAGACTCTTTGTGGATCGCTACATTGTTTCAGCCGTCTGAGAGGCCGTGGTGTTGCGTGTCGATCCATGATGCCGCGTTTACAGAGCGGGTATGCGCGGCTGGTTCTCTGCAGGGCAAACTAGGACCCCCGCCGTGACGACAGAGATGGAGAACAATGCGGGTAAAAGGAGTACTATGGGGACAAGTGCTCGGAAGAAGAGCCGACGTTGGAGTTGAACATTCGCCAAGCTTCGCTAGGATGTCGCACATGCGGAACTGCACTAAAAACTCTAGTCATCTTTCATTGGCGTAGAACTCTGCAAAGTGGACAACCTGCAGGACGCCTCAACACCAGAGAGCTATCCATAACACACAAGAAGGACCCATCATAACTGCAGGACCTATCGTGTTGTGCATCGACGAATTTGGAACCTCAACATCTGCGTTCTTGGGGCTCGGAGCTAAGAAGACGTTGCATCAGGCATTTGCCCATCAACTACCCGCCACCTGTCGTGTCTCCCCCAATCTATTTACCCAGAACACTCTTCTAACAATAGCCACTTAGCCTCTCATTTCCAATCTTCGTTGGTCAAAAGGCGTCCTCGGCCATCCAAAGACCAAAAACACTTCATCCCCTCGTAGCCAGCAGTGACATTCGCCACTAACAAAACGACTAGTACACCACCGGTATAACCGTTGATGAACGATACGGACGCTGAGAACGAGTTTCCGACGCTCGAGCGATCATCTCGCTGATTAGAAAGTCTAATGATCCCAACCGCTCGCTAAAACATCAAAGGTTCCCCAGAAGCCCCCAGCCCACAATCAACCGTGGCGCACCTGGTTCACGACCTCGACCGGGTCTATCAATCTATAATATACAACGCTCGCTTCTTTTCCCGCTCGTTTCTCGTCTTTGTCACGCTACTTCAATATCTCTCAAGTCCTATTTTTGGGTCAATCGTTTCTCGAATCGCGTGGTTCATCCCAGGAAATCAAAGGTTCTAGAGCAACCTGTCCTCCGTGTACTGAGATCGTTTGCTTCTCGGCTGTCTCGACTCCCGTGTACAATTTCCACGACTAATATCGACGGACAGATCTCATATCGAGAGCAGGGAACCATGCCAGGCTTCGCTTGCATCTCCAAGCCGGCAATACAAGGGACAAGGGCCAGGTGTTAAGATGGTAGCGAGTGGCTATTTCTCGCCATTTGTACGATCTTTTCGCCAATGAGACTGGTTCCCTCGAACGGGCCGCAGGACCGTTGTCATTTGCCTACAAGGATATCTAGAGTGAGGTGTGCTGAAGATTTTGCTACACCAGTGTTCTAGGTCTCGTACTCGGAAGAATACGTCGACATTTAAGATGATGGTTGCTCGCTGTTGCGATCTGCATATACCAAGACTAAACTTCCTCATCTTACCTCGTGTCAACAACCTCCTTACTTCGAAGATAATCGAATCCACTTGACAACCTATTGGATAATTGAAAACACACACACAGCTTCTCCAAGATGAAGTTCACACCATTCACCGTCCTCACCCTCGCAGCCGTATCACTCGCCGCCCCACAATACCAGGCCCCAGACTCGTTCAAAATCACAAGTGTCGTCTCCGGCGGCTCCGGCTGCCCTCAAGACAGCATCGACATCAACTGGACCGACAAGGGCATCCTCCCCATTTGTACGCCACCTTTCCCCATCCACCCACACTGACCCCCCCTCCCTCCCTCCATCCCACTAATCCCATCCCAGACTTCAACAAACAATTCACCGCCACCGTAGGCACAACGCGCGACCCCACGGACTCGCGCAAAAACTGCCAAATCAACCTCTCCCTCGCCTTCAGCCCTGGTTTCTCTTTTGCCGTCTTCAGCGCCGACTACACCGGCTGGGCCGATCTCGACGCTGGTGTAACCGGCAACGTAAAGTCGACGTACTATTTCTCTGGAGAACAAGCTCAAGCGACGTCGACACTGAGTATTTCGGGTCCGTTTCATGGCAAGTACTTGAAGGAGGATGATATTGCGCTGGCGGTGTGGTCGCCATGTGGGAGCGATGCTATGCTGAATGTTAACTCGGAGGTTGCGCTTACGCCGCTTTCTGGCCCGGGGAATGGGGTGCTTGCTGCGACGAGGGAGGAGGGGCGGCTTGTGTCGAACTTGTATGTGCAGTGGCGGAAGTGCTAGTATGGTGCATGGCTCAGAGCTCTTCCGTGTAGGTTCGTTAGTTGTTTCTAGATACCTCCTACCTTGAACGTTGAATCCAAAATATCAGCTCAATTAGTAATACTCTGCTTTACTTGGGCTGCTGTTTGCAATGTGTGGAAGCAGTCTGTAAAGGAAAGGCAGTGGACAATTGCCCTACCCACTGAAATGTAGTCCGATTATCTCTTCACGCATCATGTTTTTTTAACACTTCCTTCAACCAGCATGCTTGATAAGTGAAATGGTGTATGCATCCGCATAACAGTAAAGTAAGATATATAGCAAGAAAGTAGTAACCCAGTCCTCCCCACCTCCCTCTAACCACTCCACCCCCTTTCAACCTCTCAAGCAAGCGCACTACAAAGCTCATTGTAAGCATCCTTTGCCATATACTTACCATCGAACAACAACGGGTTCTCACTCTTCCTCCAACTATCCGCATCCCCAACCCCCCAAACCGTAACACCAACGCAATTCTCCACATCCACACACGCCATAACCGCAGTCTTATAATCCGCCGCCGCCGCGCCCTTGATATCCAACTCGGTAATCGCACACTCGCTAACAACGTCACACAGCGACTTGAGCGCCGCCGGGAAGTCAGCAATCGGCCACGAACCTCCCAAATGCGACTGCGAGCCTATGCCATCAATCGGCACACCAGCGGCAACCCACTTCTTTACATTAGCGGCCATAGCTTTCGTTTTGGCGTAAGACGGAGAATCGAGGTTATAATCGTTGATGTACAACTTTGCAGCTGGATTTGCGGCGCGCGCCGTGGAAAAGGCGAGAGCGACGAAATCTTCACCTAGCACGTTGTAGAAGACAGAGCTGCGGAACGAGCCGTCTTCCTGAAATATCTCGTTGACGACGTCCCAGGCGTAGACGTTTTTCCCGGTGTAGGTGCCCACGAGTTTCTTGATGTGCGCGACCATTACTTCTTGCAGCTTGGTCTTGTCGGTGATGGAGGAGACCCAGGTGGGGAGTTGCGAGTGCCAGACTGTGGTGTGGCCGCGGACGAGCTTGGTGTTGTCCTCTGCGAATTTGACGAGGGCGTCTGCGCCGGCGAGGGTGAATTGGCCTTCTACGGCTTCGGTCGCGTCCCACTTCATGCTTGGGTGGAGGTTAGTATGGATAATGGGTAAGGGGGAAAGGGGGTAGAGTGAACGTACCTGTTCTCGGGCGTAACCTGGCCAAAGTTATCTTTGATGATCTGAGCATTTACGGCGTTACTCAGGGTTCCCTGATCAGCAGCTACACCAATGTACTTCTTGCCGTGTGCCTTGAAAGCAGCATCGAGGGAGCACTTGGCACCTTGCTTGCCGCTACCGCCCACGTTGGGGGCGGAGGTAGCGACTGGGACTGCACTCCCTACAGCAGATGAAGCAGCGATGACAGCGCTCGATATTGCTTTGGAAGGGGTAGGGGTAGCGATAACAGTTGCGAGTGTAGTAGGGGCGACAACAGGGGTTGCCTCAGGCTCATCATCGGGCTCATCGGCGGGGCACTCGTTTTCAGGAGTAGATGGATCGATAACAGGCTCGGTACCGTTGCTCGGTGGCAGAGGCGCCGCAGAAGGCTCAACGATGACGCTCGTTGGGACTGGTGCAGCAGAGGGCTCAGTCGCAACAGTTGTACCAGCGGGCGGGGCAGGGGCGGGAGCATTGCCTGATCCTTGGACGCACTGGCTGTACCAATCGTTGGCCTTTGTGCAAGTCCAGCCATTAGCGCAAGAAGTCTCGCCCTGGAAGTTCATGCCACCGCATTGTCCATAAGGCTGGACAGCAGCAAGCACGGCGGTCGTAGAGGACAGGCTAATGACAGCGATGTAGATGGAGGATCCGTGGAAATACATGATTGTTGTTGAGCGATATCTCTGAAGTATCCCGGTAGATATTGTCTGATCGATAGAGGTGAAGTTAATGTCTAGAAGCAAGCTTCTTTTTGAACGCTGTTGAGAAAGAATGTAAAGAAGCACGCTTCAAATGAATGTAAGTTTAAAGTGGGGGAAAAAGGGAGTGAGGCTCAAATGAATGTATGACTAGAGAAGTGATTTGTGAAGAACAGCAGACGGTATCCATCTTATAGTACTTAGCCAAGCTTGTTTGTGGTGGATCGCTGGTGCTGAGAGCAATGTTTCATGAAACCATGAAACTCATCCTGGTAATCATTCAAGGATCTATTCTTCCGTCTGCTCGTTCGAAAACGAACATGCATCACCTTGGGGTTAACATCACGAAACATTCAAAGATAGACAGGAATAATTTTGCCAGTCATGCAAAGTGATGCCGAGCCAATGCTTCTTGTGATGTTGAGCTTCATGTGGATGGTTTTAACCCCGAAATTCAGGTCGACATCTCATGCAAGACCCACGCCGCAAACACCCTAGTACCTGTACGTCGCTTCTAGGGCGAGTTGAAAATATATTCAACCGAGGCTTTCTAGCTAAAACGCCATGCATTCTGACACCCGTCTTATGCCGCCGGTTGCTGTGAGTTTTGCATTAAGCTCGAACATTAAGGTGATGATGACCGCTTCTTAGTATCAGATAAATCTCTGGGCCGAAGCTTTTTACGCGACGCCCAGTCGCATGCTAACAGCGCGACGGTGAGCTTCGAGCTCTTCCACGCGGGCAAGCTCCATGACTGCGGGACCGACGTTCTCCAGTCCCTCCCTGGTAACATGGGAACTTGTTATGTGCTTGACATACGAGGCCAAGTTGACACCCGAATATTGCTTCGCATATCCGTAGGTTGCTATAGGCTATGTAAGCAGCTTTTCATCCCCATCTTCCAAGATGTTGAGACTTACGTAGGGAATGATTGACGCCTGCAGAGTAATCGCCAACACTTTCCGGAGTCCATTCGCCGATGAAAACACTACCGGCATTCTCTACTAACTCTGCGACGTCTTCGGCGTTCTCGACCTGGAGAATGAGGTGCTCCGGTGCATACTGGTTGCTCAGTTGCATAGCTTCCTCCATGGTATCCACGGCGAGCGTGATTGAGTGTTCGATGGCACCGCGGACAATATCTACACGCGGTAAAGCAGTCGCCTGCTTATGGAGTTCATCCTCAATTGCAACAAGTTTAGCCTCATCGAGGCCAATCGCAATCAAGATGACTTGCGAGTCTATACCGTGCTCAGCTTGGCTGAGAAGATCCGATGCGACGAAGGCGGGGTTGGAGGACGCATCCGCGATGACCAGGAGCTCACTCGGTCCCGCGGGCATGTCAATGCTCACTCCAGCGTTTGTGTCGTTCGAAACGTGCATCTTCGCTGCCGTAACAAATTGGTTGCCTGGGCCGAGAATCTTGTCAACCTTGGACACACTTTCAGTACCGTATGCCATGGCTGCTACAGCTTGTGCACCGCCGGCGAGTACGATTGACTCTGCACCAACCTTGTGAGCAACGTATACGACCTCTGGGGTCACTTGACCGTTAGCTCGTGGTGGCGTCGCGAGAACGATCTTCTTGCAGCCAGCTACCATAGCTGGTACGCCCAGCATCAGCGCAGTAGATGGCAGGACTGCGGTGCCACCGGGCACGTAAAGACCAACTCGCTCGATAGGTCGAGAAAAGCGTGAGCACACGACCCCAGGCATTGTTTCTACTCTTAGTGGCTTGTCCTCTTTCTGGGCAGCATGGAACTTCCGGATGTTTTCGAAGGATATATCAATGGCCTTTGCTGTCTCTGGTCTAAGTCGCATAAGCTCCGGGGGGAATGGCGCTCTCAAGACTGGTGATGTCAATGATGTTGCCTTCTCGAACTTGTGCGTGTACTCCAGCAATGCAGCGTCTCCGCGTGTCTTGACGGCTTCGATTATGGGTAGACAGATGCCAAGGATCTTCTCGGTTGAGCGCTGGGATGGGCGTTGAAGTACAGCAGTAATAGTTTCGGGGGACTCGTTCGCAGTTATGTACCGCCTCATAGTGATTCGACCATTCTGCGTGCCCGCCGAGTCATGCTTGCTCTTCGGTACTGAAGCGGCTTCCTTGACCATATCTTTTGTGCTTGAGCTATCTGCGGAACCGTTGGATGCTGCCGCCTGTGCAGCAAAAGCCGGTTTAGCATCCCCTTGTCGTCTCTTGACCTTGATACTCTTCGCATCGAGGTTGCGCTCGACGTCTTCTAGGGATACTCCAGCAGCTATGCACTTGGTCAAGGCAAAGTAAAAGAGGTCGGCAGCTTCGAAGGCGACATGCTCCTTCGTAGTTGCATCGCAAAGCTCGGTGGCTTCCTCGAGGATCTTCGCTCTCAGCAGCTGCGAGTCGTTGAAAAGTCGCGCGGTATACGAGCCTTCTGGCGCTGAGGCCTTGCGGCTCTGCAGGGTCTTCTGGAGACGTGATAGACCGCTGTACTGGCCAAAGCAAGTAGGAGTTGCCAAGTGGCAGAAGCCCCTGCCCTTTTGCCGTACCACAAACTGCAGGCAGTCATTATCGCAGTCCAGGGACATGGACACCAGCTCTTGAACATCACCACTGCTCTCGCCCTTGTACCACAACCCCCGCTTCCGACTCTGGTATACCCCGCTTCCTGTCCTCAAACTCTCCGCAACACTTTCCTCGCTGCTGTATACGAGTCCGAGGGCCACTCCACGCTCATCGGTGACGAGGGTTGTAAATAAGCCGTCGGGTCGGTCGCTCGTCGCGTTGGCCATGAGGAGCTGTGCGACGCTCAATGCCCCGATCTGCTGCTGTGGATCGACCGTGAGGTTCTCTGCGGTGATGATGGGGATCGCAGCCAGCTTCGCCAGCCTCAGAGCGCTCTTAATGTCCGGCTTCGCGAACGAGACGAAGACATCTGGTCGGTCTGTCCCATATTCCTTCAACCATGCCTCCACGAAGTCAATGTCCTCCACTCGGTGCGCGTAGATATCGACCTGGGTGCCTGCGATAGCCTCTATGATCTCTTCCTTGGTGTTCCCTGGCAGACACAGCACGATCCTGTCCTGCTCAATGTTCAGCGGTTTGAGCCTGTCCAGCTGTTGGCGCGTCACAAAGACTTTGGTGGCACCGGCATCGAGGAGCGACATGATGTCATCGGTCGAGGTGATTGCAGCGACGCCGAGGTAGTTCGAGAAGCGGCCCACCGACTGCTTCAGGTGGGCGAGGGCCTGGTCGACTGTGTCGTCGGTGACTCCAACGAAGACATTGCCTATGAAGGACAGTGCCTGGACATTAAGGCCTTGGGCGGATTGTGTGTAGGTGGCCAAGTCAATGGCAGCAACCAGCGCTGGTGCCATGTTGCAGTCGTCGTGTAATTTTCTTCTTTAACGAGTTGCGTGACAACGATAGGAGCAAGTCCTGGTTCGATGAATGAAAAAGTCCTAACTAGCAGATGTCAAATGGCGGGGCCGATTCCGATCTGCCCCGCCTTCATGACGCCACTCCAGCGACGCGCTTCTCCGGCAGACAAACGATTCTACCGTAGAATCTCGCTCAAGAGATAAGTGCTAGTGTAGCGCCCACAGTATGGCCGATTGGTGCAACGGCTCTCGGGCTTTGCTGGGCTCAACCTCAGCTCTGAGATCGCAAGCAGCGACATCTTGCCCTGCGCACCTTACACATTAGGCCTTCTCGTACTTGAGAGGTGTGGGTTAGTAATCCTGTCACAAGCTTAGACCAGGTCCCTCCCAATTAGTAATAGCGCTTTCCCGGGCTCCTTATGACCCCGCCACGCTCCATCACTTGAATATCATCGGAATAAACAATGTTAACTCAACTTCTTGATCAACTAGAGGTAACATTTGAAGTAGCCAAAACATAGTTTGGGGTGTCTTGAGGCCACTGGTAAACTCTTAGCTTTCTCTTCCGAGTGTAAGAACATACAATTGATGATGGTAGGCGGATAGAGGATGACCGGTTTGCAATAGGTGTTCGCTTATGTTTTGTGGTATGCACTCCCTGCTGAGCACTGCCCTGGTCACCACCACTGCCATGTGGTACCATATAAAGAATGCAAGGGAAGCATAATAAGTATGATACATGATGTGATTATGGTGCAGTAGGCCACTGCTGCGGGCTACTGACATACCCCGCTTCATGCCAAGGCATATCACACGAACCCGGCCATACCCCGGGCGGGTGTCCTCTCTTCATTTCGGTACCATGGATACCCCGCATAGTACAGCTGATCTGATCTCATCGCGCCTCGGATGTAGCCATTACCCGTTCCGTTATGATGCATTCACCCAGTACCATCGGGCATGAAGCTTGACTCCCTCCCACCTCATTCACCAGTTTGACATCGAATTCGAATAAGAACCTCCTGATATTGATTAAAAACATGTCCTACTCTCCACCAAGCTCTGCAAAGCCCTTCACGCTCGATGTGTCCGATCAAGATATCTCGGAATGGCGTCAACTGCTCCAGCTCTCCAAACTCGCCCCCGAAACATTTGAGGGTAGGCAAGAAGGTGGCCAGTACGGTATCTCCCACAAATGGCTTTCCAGCGCCAAGGACTACTGGCTGAACAAGTACGAATGGCGTGCACAAGAGAAGCATATCAACTCGTTCCCAAACTACAAGACGCAGATCGAGGACGTCGACCTGCACTTCATTGCTGTTTTCTCAGAAAAGAAGGATGCGGTGCCCATCGTGTTCATGCATGGCTGGCCCGGGAGCTTCATTGAGTTCCTGCCAATATTGGCCTTGGTCAAAGAGCAGTATTCGGCGAAGGAATTACCATACCATATCATCGTTCCTTCACTGCCAGGATACACACTCAGCACCATAAAAACCATCGACAAGGAATGGACTATGGAGGACACCGCCCGCATCATCAACCAACTGATGTTGAACTTGGGGTTCAACAAGTACCTTGCCCAGGGAGGAGACGTGGGTAGCATGGAAGCGCTGATCCTGGCCCATATATATGATGCGTGCGTTGGTATTCACCGTGAGTCGTTCTATCACCATCTCAAGGGCAAAATTGACGTATCTTGAATCGTAGTCAACCTGAAAATGACATCAGAGAAGCCAGACGAGGGTGTCTTGACCGCGTTTGAAAAGGAAGCCCTCGACCGCCAAAAGAAGTGGCAGGCGACAGGAACAGCGTATGCCCAGGAGCACGGCACACGGCCGAGTACGATTGGGAACGTTCTGTCTTCCAACCCTCTCGCACTCCTCGCATGGTAAGTTTTTCTCTCTTTATCGTAGTCTACTGATGTCTTTTCAGGATCGGCGAAAAGTTCCTAGAATGGACAGACAAAGACCTCTCTCTCGACACAATCCTGACAAACATCTCCCTCTACTGGTTCACCGCCTGCTTCCCCAGCTCCATCTACCCCTACCGCCAAATATTCGGTCCTTCGCGCATCGAGTTCAAGGATTCTGGGAAGCCTACCGGTTTCTCATTTTTCCCCTACGAGTTGCAACCAGGCATCAAGAGCGCTCTGGAGAAGGACTGTAATTTGATCTTCTACAAGCAGCATGAGCATGGTGGGCATTTTGCTGCGCTGGAGCAACCAGAAGCTTTGTGGGGGGATGTTGAAGAGTTTGTTGCTAAGGCCTGGAAGGTATGAGTAAGGCAATCTGGCGCATGCGGCATGGTTGGATGTTGACGTGCTGAAAGGGATCGTTATCTGGAGCGTCGAGATTGTAGACAGTTTTTGGGTGCCAAAGCCCAAGAAGTATCGAAGAGCGGTCGTACCTGTAGACAATAGTAACACAAACACAATATATATTAGGCAGCGGCGTTTCGGTGCCCCCCCCTTTGGAGAAACAACGCCCCCTTAGCGTGAGGCTGGGGCCCGTTATAGGCAGTGATTGTAGTGATCACAGCGATCATGGCCTCACCAACAAAGTATAATATGCATGGTTACTCACAATGCAATTGATAGACAGTCAGCCAAAGAGAGCCGCCCGCATGCGGCGTAAGCTGCTGTGGCTCATAGGGCATTTAGTGAGTACTGCCTGCAAACATACGGGTACAGCCCAATGTCACACCAAGTGGGCGTTGTTTAGCCAGAGGGGGTGGGGGCACCGAAACGCCGCTGCCTATAATTACCTATCAATGCACAAACTGCTCACTAATGTGATGAAAATACATTACTCTTCTGATTCGTGCTGTGCAAACGCAAATAGCCCAGCTCAGATGTCGGTAAGCCGCCGATGCCCTTCCGGAACCGGAAGCGAGCCGCGGCTCCATCCCACCGCTCACATCAACACCACACCCGACATCGTGAAATCTGTCCTCCCGCGGGTGGTAACCAGTAGGATGCGCTACCCCATGCAGTATGGTGCGCGTCCACGACTTACCTGCGGAGTTCACTGGCCTCCCATTCGTGGAAGTTCCTATTCAAACGGTGGGATAGTGGGTGCAGGTTAGGGAAATTTATTGGTGCCCCGCATCATTGTTCGGTCCTTCGAAGTGTAAATGGGAGCAGCTGACCTGGCGTTGGTTCTTTTTGTTTACCTTTATCTGCATTCTGATTGAAGAGCTGGACTTCTGGACATTCCCTTAAAATGGCTTCTCTTCCTTTGTTCACGAGTTGGGCGGCAGAATTGAAGAACGCTGTTGTTGACGACAAGAATATGAGTGAAAAGACAGTGAATGAGGTGACTGAGGTCAAGCCTAGCAAGGCGAACATTGGCGTCTACACGAACCCGGCACACGAGCTATGGGTTGCAGAAGCTGAGCCAAGTTTGGAGGAGGTGCAGAAGGGCGGGGATCTGAAGTCTGGAGAGGTGTTGCTGAATATCAAGAGCACGGGAATCTGTGGTAGTGATATTCACTTCTGGCACGCTGTACGTTGCGTTGGAATTCCTCCATTCCAAACTTCTCAGAGAGGACACTAACGTATACTGACTCCACAATCAGGGCTGCATAGGCCCCATGATAGTAGAAGATACCCACGTTCTTGGCCACGAATCCGCAGGCACAGTCCTCGCCGTCCACCCTTCCGTCACCTCCCTCGCCCCCGGCGACCGCGTAGCCATCGAGCCAAACATCATATGCGGCGAATGCGAGCCCTGCCTCACTGGCCGCTACAATGGCTGCGAGCGCGTCCTGTTCCTATCCACACCACCTGTCACCGGCCTGCTACGCCGCTACTTGAAGCATCCCGCCATGTGGTGCCACAAGATCCCCGATAGCATGACCTTCGAAGACGGCGCGATGCTGGAGCCGCTGAGCGTAGCACTCGCCGGTATCGATCGTGCAAACGTACGCCTGGGTGACCCGGTGGTAGTGTGCGGTGCTGGGCCCATCGGTCTCGTCACCCTACTGTGCTGTCAGGCCGCCGGTGCCACGCCGCTAGTCATCACCGACATCGACGAGGGCAGACTGAAGTTTGCAAAATCGCTCGTTCCCGGTGTCCAAACGCACAAAGTCGAGTTCTCGCACTCAGCCGACGACTTCCGCAAGGCCATCATCTCCCTCATGGATGGCGTCGAGCCCGCCATCGCCATGGAGTGCACGGGTGTCGAGAGCTCCATCACCGGCGCGATCCAAACCGTCAAGTTCGGCGGCAAAGTCTTCGTTATTGGCGTTGGCAAGAACGAGATAAAGATCCCGTTTATGAGACTCAGCACGAGAGAAGTCGATCTCCAGTTCCAGTACCGCTACTGCAATACTTGGCCCAAGGCGATTCGATTGTACAAGAGCGGTGTTATCGACTTGAGCAAGTTGGTGACGCATAGGTTTCAATTGGAGGATGCGGTTGAGGCATTTAAGACGGCGGCGGATCCGAAGACGGGGGCGATCAAGGTGCAGATTCAGAGTTTGGATTAGGCTTTGAGTGGTGGAAAGTATGTGTGTGTTTTCCGAGAATAGATTCTGGAGTGTCAGTGAGAAGAACGATTATCGGCGGACATGACAAAGTAGCTGCATGCTGCATCACACGGCATATGGACCACATATGGACCACATGGTGTTCTTGGTATTGAAAAATGAGGATGAGCATGCATTTAATATGGTTATTGTACGAGGACCTTAGTGACACATTTGTCCACTTCCGCCTTTTCTTTTAGCAAATAGACAAGACAAGACAAGGTGAAAATCGGTGCACCCGTAGGTTGCTATTTACTAAAAACTCATTTCATAACATACATTCCATAGAAACACAAAACACAGTCTCTATTGGATCTTCATCATCGTTCGTCTCACAACCTGCTTTCCTTCCCCCCTTTAAGATTTTGTTGCCATCTAGAAATGCTCCTTCCAGAACTTGAAGTTGACCTCCTGGCACTTGGCCTGTTTACACGCGTTCTTGATATCCCTAGCTGCCACGTTCGGACCGCAAAAGTACACACCCACTTCCGTGCGCAAGGTGCTCTCCAGACCATTCATGTAGGTGCGATCCAAAATACCATCGCGCATACCGCAGAGCAAGCGCTGGAAATCCGGACGACCAAAGTTTGTCCTTGATTTGAGTTCGGTCAAGGGGTCCTTGTCCGTGCCCACCGAGTTCAGGACGATGTTCTGAGCGGTGTTGACGTCCATTTTTTGCGTGAGGTATGTGTGGATGCGCAGGAACTGGTCGCCGTCTGCGCCGCCGAGAGATTGGGCCTCGAGGGAGGAGAGGAGCGTTTGGAACCACTCAAAAGATGACGTGTCTTTGCAGATCCAGATAAACTCCACGCGGCGGAGACGCTTGGGCGGGTTGGGGCTGAGGCGGAGGTGGTAGATTGACTTGAGGATAGAGGCCCAGGGCGTGACACCGATACCGGTACCAATCAGGACTGCGACTTCGTTCTCGAAGACGTCCTCAGCGGGCGCTCCGTAGGGTCCATCGATGCGCAGAGCGGGCATCTTTTGCCCGTGCTGCAGGGCGATTTCATACATGCCCATGGGATCGAGCTCGTCGTAGAGCTTGGATTGCGACTGTCCGGCACCAAGAGCGTCGGCAAGAGCGCGGGTAAAGTCACCAACTTGGCGGACGTGGACCGAGATATACGGGTCATTCGGGCATGAAGTAATCGTAAATGGATGCCACTGGTGGTAGCTGACTTCCGGGCAGTTGAGGAACAGCCATTGTCCGGGCTTGTACTTCATGCTGGGCTTGGTGAATTGAATCTCAACAGCATCTGACCATCGTTAGCGTCGCACTTCAATAATGTCAAGGGAAATGTACTTACCGTATGGGTGGCGGATAACCTTGACAATCTGGGTCTCTCGCCTGCAGCGGATCTCACGGTAGAGACGATCAAAGAGATAAAGACCACCGCCGACGAGCTCCCATCGCCAGCCCTCGTAGCCGATGCAATGAGTCCAGAAGTTGACCTTGTCGAATGGCGAAAAGGGGGCAGCAGTGTCGCGGACGAAGCAATTAGTTGCGTGCGTGTACATGCCAAGCAGGAAGGGGATGAACAAGTGATGCGTGTACCAAAATGTCTCGAACGATTGCTGTCGGATCCTGTGATGGGCCGTGGTGTAGATTAGAAGCATGCAAAGCAACATGATGTGGCCAGTGATACCACCAGCCTCTGTGTAGTGGATCTGAAGCGCGATTTGAGGTCGTACTTGGGTGCGCTCAACGTTGAAAAAGCTAAAATTGTTAGTTATGTTCAGACATTACGCTTGAAAATAGACTTACTTGACGTAATGCGCAGAAGTGTGGACGATGGTGAAGAAGAGCATAGCGTAGGCGACTTGTCGATGAAACCATTGAGACTCGTCGAGCGGCAGCCATCGTGCCTTTGGTCGAAGCCATCGAAGAATGTTCCTGCACATGGGCATGACAATGACCATGGTGTCGACCGACAGGACCAAACCAGCACCTCGTGATATCCACACCGAGTACTGGAGACCATTAAGCGGTGCTAGACGAGCATCGCCTTGTTGTTTCCACCTGACGCTAGGTTAGCGATTGATATATCACATTGCGGTGTATAGCTCCTTACCATCCTATCCCGAACAGTGCGCAATGGAAACCCCAAAAGAAGAGGTGAAAGAAGAACTTCTGCGGCTTGAAAAGCCGAGACATGGATTTTTCCGCGCTCGCTCCCATGGCGACTATTCCGACGACAGGCGAGGTTGGTATATTAATCCTTCTGTTCCTGAGTCCACCACAAGCCGGCCGATCAACGGTTATTAGGACGACGATTAAAGAGTATACGCGTAGTTAAAGCGAACCTCAACTAGGAAAGAAAGGATCCAGTCGAAGTTCGACCCGGCCAGCCAGATACGAAGAGAAGAAATGAATGTCGGCGTCCAGGGACGGTTGGGTTGTTGTGAGGTAAGAGGGCGCGCGGAGGTGGCGGACGACCCAAGGCTTGCAGGAAACGCAGGGTATTAGAATGTCAAGCAATGGAACAATCCGGCGCTATACACGCAGATCAGGTGGGAGTCGAAAGAGCCGTGGGTAGAGCGGCACGCTGTGCTGAAACCGACAGGGTCTGTTCGCTACGGAAGTGGCTCAAACCGAGACCCGGTGGTTTGCAGTATACCAGATATGTTTAAGGACGCTAACAGATGCGATCTCTTGGAGAGGAGGATTGCAGGGTCTAGAGGTGCCGCCAAACCTCAAAGAGCCTGACGACTGACTTTGAGATGGGTGAGGATCGTGGAGGGGTTCGCGACTATGCGTGAGCGGCTAGTGTGTGAGGAGCGTCTCAAACCTGAAGCGCAAGGCAGCAAACCATGTTTTGCTTGCAGCTACGTTGGGGAAGATTTCCGGAGCCTCAAGATCTCTGATTACCCTTAAGCAATACCGGTACACAGTATATGCTGGGGCGGCGAAGCAATTGCCGTTTCGGTTATGAACCTGTCGCTGAGCAGCGGTTTTCGCTAGGCTGTTGTGGAGAAGCTCAGCGATTACAGCCTTTACAGCGGTCGTTCTCGCGCGGTCCCGATGCAGAGGATGACTTGACAGATATGCCTGAGCGGTCGCAATGCTGCTTAGTGAGGTTCTTCGATTGTTCCAAGGGGTTGACGGTTGACGGTTGACGGATGGGTTGAACACTTCCTGATGGGGTGGTTACGCGAAAATACGATGAAACGATGCGCGTTTGGATGTCGTGACGTGGAGAAACAATAATGCAGGTTGGATAAATCGTTGAAAGCAGGCGTTCGCTACGTAAAGGTCGTTACAGGAAATGTTAGGATGTAATAACTGCGATGTTGTGTTGTTGGTGAAGGTATAAGCGTTTGCACTTCGAGTCGAGGTGGCGGTCCGTTCCTAAGCTATGAACCCTTGCGTAGAAGCACTGCACAGAAGAATGTGTGGATATGAAAGATGTAATGATGCGGGCCTGTCATAGCTTGCCTTGGAACCGCCCAGGCGTAGGACAAGCACAGAATTTGATGCTCTTGACGCTACTCTCGGTGTGGTTGGTAGCACCAAAGCTGGTGGCCTCGGCGGCATTTAAGCAGCCAGTGAGAGTACACAGCGAAGCGCTCAGGGTATACCCACAAAAACTCGTGCCAAGTGCTGAGCTGTGCTGGCTGCAGGTGTACAAGATCTCGCCTTTATTTTGGGAGCTACTCTATCGGTCACGGCTGCTAGGACGGCAACATTGTGGGATGCCGGCCTCGTGGACCATCAGGGTGCGATTTGTTAGCCTCGCCTTAGGGCTGTGATATCGCAAGCGGTGTGCACTCATGAAGAAGCTGAGAAGAAGAAACCTATCGGCAATGGGATGGAAAGATAGAGGCTTGATATGCTGAAGTGATTGTGCGAGGGCTAGATCCTGGTGTCTTGCTCCTTCTATTGGATAATCAGCTACGAGATCGGACATCGTGTACTTCCATATTGAGAAGCAGCGATGTCTGATGCAACTCCTCTCCGATCTCTGCCACTACATGGGCATCAAACAACATCAGACCATTGTTCCCTCAGCCCACGTTCCGTAATACACATACCCGCAGACACGCGAATCAAGCAGCCTGCACGCTCCTGATTGACAGGCGAAGGATCCGACAGGAGGGTTGCAGAAAGCTTGACACCCGTCACGAACTGATACTGAACGAGTATCGTACCAGTTTGTTCTGCTCCAACGGCTGTCATGCCCGGCAGTATCCACATTGGCGGCATTACCAGCATCTGAGGTAAACTTTGTCGTATGATATTGTTTGATGACCAGGCCTGAAATGCCAGGAGCCCTTCGATGTGATCTTCCATGCATGGCTGATCATGTACCTGAAATCCTGAGGCACGGAGGAGAAACCAGGACTCAGGCATACGCAAGGCTTCGAGCCTTGCCGTGCGGCTCTGACGGCAGCGACGGAAGATTTCCTGTTTGATCTGGAGATCCGATTGTTCGCACTGCTGCAGTTTCGATGCTACTTTCAAGCGGCAGCACTCGATGAGTGGTGTTGGCCACCTCTCCGTACAACACCGTGTCAGTCGAGGACACTATACCGCAGTCTGGCGTACACGAGCGAACATAATCATCGAGCAGAGAGCGTTCTGGGAATATCCAGGCGTATGAGTAATTTCAAGCCTTTAACATCCACATCTTTCTCTCGCGCTCCGCCACGTGAGCCGTAAACTCACAAACCCACGTTCGCCAAGCGGCTGAATATCAGCTCTCATAGGCCACCCTAAATCGGCGGCGCCATCCAGGATACTGGGCTGAGAGGCTGGTCTTTGCTGGCACATCGCATGCATCACCGCAGCCACCCAATCAAACGCTCGCAGCACACAATCACAGCAGCGTGGGTCCAGCGGCTACGCAAGTAACCATCATCGCGTCTTTGACCCCAGTCAAGCCGGGCGAACACAAGTCCAGGATCAGATGCATTGCCATGGCGCATAAACTGTCTCTACAATTGCAGTCGCTTCCCGCTGTCGCTCTGTGAAACTGACACACCTCACGTCGCGAAGCTCCCACGCTGCCTGAACACCGAACACCTGAGACTCGCCTACGCCTCAGCACTCATCATACCTTGCGCAAAGAGCACATACACCGCGCGATCTGTGCCTGACATTTGCCGCTTCCGACGAGAATTGGACCTGCCCGCTGCGAGCGAGGCATTGCTATAACAAAACCCCGCTGCCACACCCATCACGTCCATGCTCATCTGTCTTCGAGGCTACTGGTAGTCGCAAGGGCATATCGTCGCTTTCTTTCTCTTCTTATTTTTTTCTTGCCAATCTTCCTTTCTTACACGCCGCGGGCTCGGTCTACTGCTCGTATCCTTTCTTTTAATTTTCGAAAATGGGCAAATTAATCAAGAACCACTGGGCGCGCCTGGTCATCCTCACGGCTGCTGCTTGTAAGATTCGCTCCTCCCCAACTTTGAACTAATTGTGTATGTGTGCTAATGTTGGAATGAATAGATCAAATAGCAGCCGCGCTGGAATCCTTCTTCTGGCCCAAAATCTTCTGGGATTTCCTCACAAAGAACCTCGATGGCGCTGTCAAACCCATTCCTATACTGCAGGTCATTAACATGGTCCTCGGCTTCATCGGTCTCGCGTGGGAATGGCCATTACCGCTGCTCGCGGGCACTGGACTGCACCGCTCCATCGAGGCACGATTGATCATCTACCCATTGAGCGCACTGTGTGCGCTCTTGATCTACCAGGGCACCAACTCGGGACTGTACTACATCATCGGCATGGCAGCGTACTTTTGGGCGTACAGCGAAGGCGAGGTATGTTAATGGTTAACCCCTACTGCTACGCAATCGTTGACTCTTTTCCTCCCAGGTCGTCTGCCCCGAACCATGGACCCTACCCAAGCGCGGATCAACAGTCCGGAAACTAGAAGCTTAGCCAGCCCACCCACGGCCAGCTCCGATACAACAATACCTTTCAATTTTCACTTATACCCGCCGCCATCTCCCGTTTCCATGTACGACGTCCACGCAGACAACGTACGCTCATCATCCCCTCTCTAGAACGAACTGGATTAGCAACATGATTTTTTCTTGCTACGGGCGAGGGCGTTTAGCATCGAAGACCTCGCAGTTGCGAGGCTCAAGAAAGCATCATATCACGATATACCAATCAATCAATCAATCAATCAATCATTAACCATTCAAATACGCAATCAGGCAATTCAACGAACCTCGCAGCCATCCAGACAATATACGGAAGAAACTCATGAACACACGTCGCATTCTTTCAAACAAACGCGAGGAGTTGGTATATCTCGATGGCTAACTAGGACCGCAAACTCAGTAATCAACCAATCAATCATGAACTATTCTATGTCTCGCCTTTTTCTTTCCTTTCGCTTCCTATTGTTTTTCACACCGATCTCCATATACACGTTCATGTTCTTAGTTTTCTTCCACCGCGTTATTAACACCCAGGCCCCCAACCCAACCCAACCCAACCGCCCAGGTGCAAAACTGACGCACCCCCCGTTTCACATGTCCCCCGAAAATAAAACACCCCTCGACGGTTTAAATATGCCACCCCATTTCTGACACACAGCATGCCGCAGCGTAAACCTCAGTATACCGCCTCGCTGAACCATGACATGATCGTCGAACCATGGAAAGCAGGACTTCTGACATATACCCGGTATGGAGGGTGGGAGGAGCGGGATGGGCGGCTATCTAGTCCAAAGACTTGCTCTTGCGTTTTCTGTGACTACATCTATTGGCGGACCTTTTATGGAGGGTGGAGGTCAATTGTGCACAACGAGGGGTAGTAGGTAATAAGTGGCGCCATGGTAACTAACCATGAAGAAGGGTATATCCTCAAGGACATCAACAGAGGTTACAGACTGAATTAATATTTTTTGAACAGGCGAGATGTTCAGTAGCGGGAAGGAGATGACTAGACTAGGAATTGAAAAAGTACATGTCGACCCTGTTTTGCCTGGCAGAGCGGTTATGCGGGGTTTTGAAGAAAATGGGATAAAAAGCTTCAAGATATCAATCATTTGTATACCAAACATCATATCATCTCATCTTTCACCCGCTACCTTTTCACCGATTCCACAATCCTATTCAGCTTCGTAAGCCTCCCTCGGCTTACTTATTTTCTTTCCTTCCGACTAGCCTCGAAATCAAGGAAAAGAGATAGAGAGCGAAATAGCAACTCACTCATCCGGCCCCTCGATCAATATCTTAATCCCCTTGCCCTGCTTCACATCCCTAAACGCACTCTCCGCATCCTCAAACTTGACCTTGCCCGTAATCAGCTCCTTGACCGAGATACGTCCACTAGCCACGAGATCGATTGCGGTCTGGTAGTCGCCGGAGCCGTAGCGGAAGGAGCCCTTGACGTTAAGTTCCTTGGTGCACATGGCCATGATGGGGAAGGTGATGTCGGGTTTGCCCATACCGCCCTGTATTACGTCAGTATCGATTCCTCGGCGATGAGTAGTAAGGGAAGAGGGAGACATACCTGAACATATGTACCACCCATGCGCAGCGCATGTATCGCAGTCTGAATGCACGGCTCCGCGCCCGACGCATCGATGATGACATCCGCACCTGCTCCAAGATCGCACTCCTTGATCATGTTCGCCGCATTTTCCTGCGCGCTTACTCTCTGGCTCTTGAAGCTCGTGTTCGCCGCATACTTGAGCGCAAAATGTAGTCTCTCGTCGTTGATATCCACAGTCACAATCTTCTTCGCGCCGTACGCCTTCGCAACGGCGCAGCAGAGTAGACCAACAGGCCCCGCGCCAAACACGACGACAGTGTCTCCAGGCTTGATACCGGCTTGTCGTGTGATGTGCACTGCGACAGCCGTAGGCTCGATGAGCGCACCCTCTTCCATGCTCATGTTCTCGGGAAGCTTGTAGCAGTAGTCCTCGGGCAGGGTGTAATACCGTGCCAGCGTTCCATCGTATGGCGGTGTGGCCGCGAACGCCATGTCGGGGCAAAGGTTGTATTTCCCGTCTTTGCAGCGTACGCAACGACGGCAAGGGACACCAGGCTCCATAGCGACCTGGTCACCGACCTTCAGCGTCTTGACTTTGTCGCCAATCTTGTGTACAATGCCGGCGGATTCATGGCCGAGGACCATAGGTGACTCGACGATGAAGTGCCCAATGCGGCCCTCGACCCAGTAGTGCACGTCTGAGCCGCAGATGCCGGTCCATCGAGGGCGAACGATGACATCGTATGGTGAGGATAGTTCGGGAACGGGTCGGTCTTCATAGACTACTTTGTTGGGTGCTTGAAGCACGAAGGACGGATTCTAGGGTTTGTCAGTTTTTCGTAAATCCAGTTGATGCATCGACAGTTGTTGTGGTGGTGTTGTGAGCATCGCAACGCGTATGCGGGGTCATTCAGTGTTGGTGGGGTCATGGAGCTTTACCTTCTGAGTAGATGTTTGCGTCGCCATCTTGACCTCCGTATAAGTGGTTGCTTTCGTTGTGCAGTGTTGAGGTTGGATCTTTATGAGAAAAGGATGTGACAGAAGGATGTGAGAGAAAGAGCAGAACTGTCAGACGTTAACGCGCATGTAAAAGGCTGATGACGAAGGAAATGGTGGGACCTGAGCTGTAGCTTCGCGGTAAGCTATCCCACCGTAGTTAGGAATGTAGAAGACGGGATCTGGATGCATTGAAATTATCCGCCCTATTTACCCGGCGTTTGCATTTCTCTTCTTGGAAGGCTGGTTGTGGGTAACGTTATCTCGGGATAGCTCCGAGGTCGCTGAGGAACGCCGGCGCTATGCGATGACCAAAACCAAATAGCATCCGTCTAGTTCGTGGGGGCACAATGCCGACTAAGCTCAACCTCTGACTGCCGAAACCCTCCGAGGGTATAAATGGGTAATGTACGAGACTTGACCGGTAGCGGTGAACGGCCTACGCATGTGAAGCCAATCTGCCCCAGCAAGACCACCAACAGGTCACGAGTGCACTGTCATCTTGTTCGTCGTTGGCTCCGGACGAACCCCAATCGTCGTACCCTTTCTCGTCACCCTCTTCCAATATGCGCAGCCCAATCTCGAGCATTCGCCGGCGGAAATCCTTGATCTCGGGTAGGTATGCGTCTCTGTATGGAAGTTCGACAATGACCTTGGCATTGGCGTGTTTTGAAAGCCAGACATCGATCGTATCGACCAACATGCGCGGATGATCAGGAGAGTACAGGGAGTCTGCAGCGAGGATCAACGGGAATGACTCGGGAATGACTCGATGGTTGTCAGCTGCATTGTCGTCCTGAAAAGGCGCGCAGGAGGTAGGATGTGTCCAGTCCAGGATGGCAGTTCGAGTAGAGCCGCCATTTTGGCTAACAATCTCGCGATTTGCTTGCGCATTGCGTGCCAGATTCGTGCATATGCTGGGCAAATCGGTGAGGACAACATCAGCGCCCAGGCCTGCCATTGCGAGTCCAACTAATCCCGTACCCGATCCAAGCTCGAGGACCTGTAATTTCTGCTGTGTATCCGATGGAACAAGGCGAAAACTGTTGAGACGCTTTGCGAGTAGGTACGAGGCCGCCCATGTCTTCAAGCCCAGGTCATCACCTGTAAGAGCGGGCTCGTGGATGCTGAGTTCGAAGGGTTCGGATGGGGTAGGGATTCGGAAAGTGCGAGACATGGCACCCATAGCAGAGCGACCCGACCGCTCGCTGAGTCGCGCACTAGCCTGGTCCCATATCCGCTCTTTAGCCTCTTCGTCTTCTATCCATCGCAGACTGCTGCTGACGATGCTTGTGAGATAGCGGGTGACGCCTTCTGGGTTGACCTGAGCCGCACGATCTCGCGTCATCGCCGGCGTATCGCCATGGTCGATTTTATGAGTTGTGGTATTGCGGTCCCATGAAGGTGGCGCGGACGTGAGGAGCGCGAGGGTCTCGAGGAGGGCCTCTGCGGAGGGCTTCGTGTACAGCTGTGGTAGATCGAGAACTGTATACAGGGTTTAGCACAAGCTGTGTACACACAAGGGACTTATTCGTACCGTTCAACATGGACATGGTGTCCTGCGGGTCGCAGATATGCGCTTGCTGTCGTGGATTCATGAGATGCAGTACTCACGAAAGTCCAAGGTGGGCCCGTGCTTTACGTAGCGGGGTCAATTGTCTAGAGTAGCAGCAGCATGCTTCTGGTGCATACTATGCAAATTCGTGTCGCCAGTGCATTTAGGCCTTCTTCAATGTGGTTTTGAAGCCATAGTACGCCTGGTCCATGTCGAACTGGAACTCGCGCGCCTGCTCGTCGTCCAGCTTCTCGGCGGCCCGCATCTGGTTTAGGGTGATCAGCCACTGCACAATCTTGCCCTTGCTCTCAAAGTCTACGTCGGTGACCTTGTTGACGGCCTGTATTATCTCTACGAGGAGCGGGTGCAGCGTGTCCTTCTCCACCAGCCCAATCTTGATGGCGTCGAGCAGGGTGATGAAGGTTTCGGTCGCATTGACCACAAGCGTCGCGTCGGCAAAGTCGCCCTGCTGAGCCGGTCTCGAAGGCCCTTGTTCGATCGTGGCCGGTATGCCCACGCGCAGTCGTTCGATGGCTCGGGGGCACTCCATCTGATGCATTGTCAGCCCACATCCAGTGCTTGTTACTCGCAATCACGCACCTGCCACTCCTTCGAAAACTGGTCCAGGTCGCCAAATGCGCGCGCAACTGCCTCGTTGGCGAGGTTGGACTTGTACTGCTTCAACAGCCGGCTGCACGTGTCGGTGTAGTCGGCTTCGGCGATCGAGTCCTTCAGGTAGGCCTTCTCGATCGCATCGAGGGTAATAATGATGCTGTATATCTCAGCCAAGGAGTCGTTCAGGTCGCGTTCAGCATTCGTCGTAGACAGCTTGACCTCCTGGGCGGACAGTAAGCAGGCGCATTGCAGCAGGATTGTCACATGTCGTACCTCGTCGAGGTTGATGGTCGCGGCGAGATTGGAGCGCGGTATGTATGGCGTTGGCGCGTAGGCCAGCTGTCTGGTGCCGTACATGCCGGGTAACGGGTACGGTGTGGTGTGGGTGAATAGCAAGCGTCAGTGAACGATGCGTCCACCGTGCTCAAACATGTGGGGAAGGCGCTAGGGACCCTGCCCAGGCCCGCGCAATTGTAAATCTTAGCGCAACATTTTTTCTTGCAACTTCACCTTCGTCCAGCAACGACGCACCGCGAAAAGCACCCGATACCGCCGAGATGCCCATCTCAAAGGCCACGAAGAAGTTCGAGAAGAATAACCTCCACGACGTCATCAAGCGCCGCAAAGATGTCGCCAAGATCAAGCAGCGGAAGCAGATGGACACCAAGAAGAAGGAGCGCAAGTCACGAGACAACGCAAAGGCCGCCGACCTCGAGGGCGAGGCCGGCACGAAGCCTAAGACGAATGGCGTGAAGGACGACGGCTTCGGCGAAATGTCCATGGACCAGTTTTTCCAGGGTGGCTTCCAGATACCCGAAATGAAAAAGAAGAGGTCGACCAAGCCCAAGACTGGCAAGCGGAAACGCACACCGGTCGAGGGCGACGCGGCGGAAGGCTCAGATGAGGAAATGGTTGACGCGACGGCAGGTGCGGGGGACTCAAGCGCCGACAGCGACTCGGGCGACGACGAAGACGCTCACAAGGAGCAGCTCGCAGGGCTGGCGCAGAAGGACCCCGACTTCTACAAATACCTGAAGGAGAACGATGCTGAGCTGCTGGACTTTGCCGAGGATGCCGACCTCGCAGAGATCGATGCGCTCAGTGCCAGTGAAGACGAGGCAACGCCCCGGAAGAAGAAGAAGAAGGCTGCCGCCATCTCGGATGACGAGAGCGAAGCAGCGGGCAACGAGCTGACAAGCAAAACGGTCCAAAAGTGGAAGGCTTCCATGGAGTCCAAGTCCTCTCTGCGCGCCATGAAGGAGGTAGTGCTGGCTTTCCGGGCTGCTGCACACATGAACGACGATGAGGGTGCCAAGAAGTACAGGTACTCGATATCAGACCCAAATGGTATGTTTGTGTTCTTCATACCGTTTACTCAAGGACTGACACTACACAGTATACCACGAGGTCCTCGTCACCACTCTCCAACTAGTACCCAAGGTGCTCCAACACCACCTGCCAATCAAGGAGAGCGCTGGAGGCAAGATGTAAGTGACCGTCTATACGTACATGTCATTCTCGCTAACTGTAGAAGCCGTGTACCCACCGAATCCAAGAAGTTCCGCACCCTCACACCCCTTCTCAAATCGCATACCGTCTCGATGCATCACCTGCTCGAGAACCTTTCCGATGACTCCACTATGCGGATGACCCTGAACTCGCTATCAGATCTGCTTCCCTACGTCCTATCGTTCAAGAAGATCATTCGTGAGGTCATCCGGTCCGTCGCTGCCGTATGGTCAGACCATGCAAATGCCGACACGGCCCGGCTGTCTGCTTTCCTTGTTCTGCGACGATTACTCGTCATCGCCGACCCAAGCATTCGCGAAGCAGTCCTCAAGCAGACCTACCAGGGGCTTGTCAAAAGTGCAAGGAACACGAACATTCACAATATCGAGGGCATCAACCTTATGAAGAACACTGCTTCAGAGCTCTGGGGCATAGATCCGACCGTTGGTTACACCACAGGCTTTGGCTTTATCCGCCAGCTTGCGATCCACTTACGGACGAGCATCACGAACAAGACGAAGGACTCCTACAAGACCGTCTACAACTGGCAGTATGTCCACTCACTGGACTTCTGGTCCCGCGTGGTCGCAGAACACTGCCAATCCCTCCGCGAAGCAGAGTCTGGCAAGCCTTCGCCGCTGAGACCGCTCATCTACCCCATCGTCCAAGTCACACTCGGTGCGATGCGTCTCATCCCAACTGCGCAATACTTCCCCCTCCGCTTCCAACTCGTCCGCTCCCTCCTCCGTGTCGCCTCGACTACAGCAACCTACATCCCTCTCGCGCCCGCGCTCGTCGAAGTCCTAAACTCCGCAGAGATGAAAAAGATCCCAAAACCCAGCACACTAAAGGCCCTCGAGTTCAGCACCACTATCCGAGCAATGAAAACGTATCTCCGAACACGCATATACCAAGACGGCGTTGCCGAGCAAGTCGCCGAGCTCCTCGGTGAATTCTTCGTCCTCTGGACCAAGAACATTGCGTTCCCTGAACTCGCACTCCCCGTCATCGTCATGCTCAAGCGCTGGGTAAAAGCAATGACGAAGAAGAGCAGTGGAAATCGCAACTCAAAATGCAGCTCGCTCATCGCTCTTCTTGTTCAGAAACTCGAAGCGAATTCCCGCTGGATCGAAGAGCAGCGCGCAAAGGTTGAATTTGCGCCCAACAACCGCGCGGGTGTGGAGGGCTTCCTGCAAGACTTCGAGTGGAATAAGACACCGCTTGGTGCGTATGTGGCAGGGCAGAGAAAGAGCAGAGACCAGAAACAGAAGATGCTGGAGGATGCGCGCAAGACGGAGGACAAGAAGAGGAAGGAGGCTGAGATACGTGACAAGAAGAATGGGGTGGAGAAATTCAAGAACGAGGTTGCTTCTGCAGAGGAGGAAGAAGATGTTGAGCTCGACGGGCTTAGCGATGAGGACATGGGGATGGAGGATGATGAGGACGAGGAGGATATGAGTGACGACGATGAGTAGCTCGAAGATCTGTAGTGGTGTATTGGATATTGGCGCACGTAGAAGACATCGGGTCGACATTTGGGCAACGGATACGATACGAGTATATCGAAGTCTGTTCAAAACTGAGAGTAACACTAACCACGTCTTTTCCGAATCCTGTAAAGTTCTCAAAAATAATGCTTCATTCATTTTCTCTCGCTCCATCCATAATTAAACCCACGTGTTCGGCTTGTCCGTGCATCGTTCTCGTCTTGGATTTGGTCGTTCGTGGGGGCCGGGCCGTCTTGCGTAGAGGGAGTGACATCGGATCCGGCCCTTCCTCCGGGTACGTATCTCGGACACTCCTGCCTCAAGATGCGGCTCATTTGAGGTCGGTCTAATTGGATTTACATGTATGTAATGCCCGAGTAGGATTCTGAGTACGGCCGGGTTAGGCTAATGACCTTGTGTGTGTGTGTAAGACATTCACGACTACCTTGGCCTTCTAGGTTACGAGACAACAAGGGACTGAGGAACAAAAGTGCTTGGGCTTTAATCCCATTGTAATAAGTTGGCATGCCAACCCAATAGCAGTTTTCAGTGTCTTTTCTGCAAAGAGAGTAGTGTCTCACTGGTCTCTCGTCTCGTTTTAAGTCTGCCTATGTTAGACGGGATATCCAGTATATCGTCGGCTAGCAAGTAAAGTAAGAACAGCCCATTTCTTGAAAACCTTCGGTTGTGTTTTATTTTGTATCCACTCTCCCACTCCTTAGCCGAAATTTCTGTCCCAGGATCTGAACCTTGCGGAACCATGTTCTGCGGCCGTTTGCTTACATACCCAATCACGACACCTGTTCAACTATGCCCTCGAAATATCGAAAAGCACCTCAGTATCCAAGATAGAAACGCCGCCTAACTAACTTTTCGACCTTTTTTTTGGCAACGTATAGTGAGGCTGTGTTCCATGTGCTTTTGTCGCGTGGCCGCCAGCCGTCGAATGGAGGGGTGAAGACACGCTTACACATTTCAAGGCTGCATACTGAGATCCCAAACGGTTGCTTAGGTCAGAATTAGCGGTCTTGATGCAGAATTTTTAGCTCTTTAAAGGCTTTTGGGTTTGCTTAGAGAACAGTAAAGGGGATGTGGCATGTTCCGTAGCGGTGAGTGGGAGACAGGTGGAAGCGAGAAGGCTTGCTGAGAGTGTGAGTGCTGATCTTGCTGAAGGGTGGAGGGCTAGATGCAGGGTGACATTAATAGGTGAATCGGAGATGGTTCCAAGTGTACTTTCATTGCTGATGGAGATACTGCTGCTTGGATCAAGTAATCAAGGATGGTGAGGTTAGGCTAGCAGGAAGCTTCGTTCAGCCTCCACGCCTCTTCAGGGCCTGGGCAAAATAATAGTTCACTATATTTGCTCTTTTTTTCTGAGTAAGTTATAGTGTACGTTTTTTTTATGGTTGGAAGAGCAGAGCTCAGCTTTGCTCGATAAGCTACTGTAATAGTCGGTCCCGGGGAAGAGAAGCGAAACAATCAGTTCAGCATGGGAGGCTCGCACACAATCCCTAACACCAACACGTGGTGGGAAAGAAAAGGAAGAAACCTGGAAGTACCAGAGAAGTCCAAGTACCTTCTTGCCTCAACCATAAGGCTCTTCCGACAATCTCTTCACAGGAATTGCCCCGGAGCTCGGCAAGCCACGAGGCATGAACGGGCCCTGACATCAACATGTACTAAACCTTAAGCTTGGGCCACAGAGCCTCTCTCGGGTACCCAGCTAGATGATGAAACTTTCTTTGAGAGCCACTGATGGGCCCAGCCGTTGTCTTCATACATGTATTTTTACATCCGATGCTCCGAGCGGAAGGAAATGTGCTTGAGTAGGTGTGGGTGTAAGATGCACACGCGGGCGAAACCAGTTTGGCGGAAGGCGTTCCTGGATCTTGCGAGTAGTACAGACTGCTGCAAGAGAAGGATAATGGAAGCTTGGTGGTAGGTCAAGATTGGTTGATGGTGTATCGGGGAGTAATGCGGGGACTTATTTAGAAGCTTGGGGCTGTGCGTGGTGCTAGCGTGATAAAGTTGCAGCAGCGTGGCTTCGCCGGATGGTGGCGTAGCATCACAGTTTCGGAGCAATAGAACGAGCTGTTGCTCCGGGGATTGCTGCGAGACTTACTAGAAATTAAATGATTCTGCTCGAGCAAGTGGTAGTTGTCACGGAACGGATTGCAAACTAGGAGAGAGGGAGGGGGAGGTTCGCAGTGTATCGCGGCTTTCTCCTCCCGCCTGAACAAAAGACTGAACTACAACTTACATCGACCAGTATCTTCAGCTAATAGCGGGTGAGTACATTCGGAACCGAACCATCCTATCGCCCGTGCACCCTCATACATCAAGATGTACACGAAGCTGAGCTGGGATCCGCTATGTGGGTTTCAGTCAGCACATCGAGTCTGACAGGCCGCCCTTTCCATTGGACATTGCCTCTGTATACCACCTAAACGATCACTCTACCGCTCAGCCTTCCTCCAATCTGCAGCAAGCGCACAGACGGTATCCGTACATAACTACACGAAGATAACGTGGAGCCGGGGAACAAGTTAGCGTGCAGATGGTATTGTGACTGCCAGACATGCGTCTAGTAGTGGTTGGCCCTATGAAGCAGGGCTCGAACACCACGCCAATGCTTGACGTGAATGCTAACAGGGATCAATGTTAGTGAGGGATATGCGGGTGTGGAGCTAATCCTGGTAAATGGGTGTGTGTGTGCTTGCATGGCTTCACGTTTGACCCGGGTCTTACACACAGAACGGTCCGGTTTGGTGGGGGAGCAACATGTGTATAAGACATTTTAATATATAATGGCAGTGGGGACCTCAGTTCCGGCAACGCTGGCTCCAAGGACATTTGGTAGTACGACGCTGAGCTTACCTACATTCCGAACCCGACACCGACTCTTTGCGTATATATTATAAGTAAAGATGACTTTCGATCCACAAACCTCCCAGTGGCAATATTCTCCCCTCACGGTTAACGGGCCTACCTCTACTCCTATCATGTCTCCGCCTACCTCAGCACCAAAGTCCTCTGCGTCGGGAAAGGAGAAGAGACTCAAGCTTCGAGCTTCATGCGATTCCTGCGCGAGTTCAAAGGTCAAATGCAGCAAAGAGCACCCCATCTGTGCACGCTGCTCCGCCAACGGCTCGCCATGCATCTACGGCGTCTCCAGAAAGCACGGTAAACCCGGACGAACGAGGAAGAGAAACCCAGACGGCACGCCCTTTATCAAGGCCTCGAAACAACGACCTTCACCAGACGGCAGCGAGTTCAGCAGGTTTAGGATTCAGCCTGAGCCTGTGCTGCAGCTGCCTGAGATGGATACAGCCTCATGGTCCTCAAGTTGGTCACCAACACCGAGCTTACCAGATACGTCAGAGTTCGAGTTCGAAATGACTCCTGAGCCGTTCTACATGAACATGGATTCCTCGGACCTCACCTTTATGAGCGACATGCTGCTACCGATGGCACAACTCGAGCCCGAGCCAGAACCAACGCAGACCACTGAGCCAGAATTTTCCTTCCGGGACCCGTTCGCAAAGAGGCAATCGGTGCAACTCAATCTTCCCGACCTGCAAGCTCTGAAGGACTACACTGGCGGCGATGTGGTAAACCCAATGGAATACACCTTCAGCGACACAACCACCATGGACTCATTCCAGCCCTTCTCTTCATCGACACCCCAGAGCCCGAAGAGCCAACCCATAAACAGCTACAACCCCATGCGCGTCAGCATCTCCATGCCCACCTCGCACTCCTGCTACACGCTCGCCTACTCCACGCTCGAAAGCCTCCGCGTCATCGGCGCAGACACCACACAGGCGTACCCAAGTCTTGAGCAAAAGTCGCTCGACTCGGTCCTCTCCATCACCAAGCTCGCCGTGCAGAGCGTCCTGCAACTTCTCAGCTGCCCGTGCTCCTCGGACCCCCATCTCGCCATGCTCTACTCGAGTATAACCTCCAAGATCCTGACCTGGTACCAGATCGCCGCGGGCGTCAACCCCACGGCATCGTCCAGCGCCTCCGTCTCGCCTGCGTTGTCCTCGCTCAGCGGCAGCTCCGGATTTTCGTCTCCGTCTTCATCTGGCTTCTCATCGCCGATGATCACGCCGAGCGCTGAGGAGGAGCTGACGTTCAACGCGCAGGTGCAGCCGCTGCGCTTCGGCCTGTACGAATTCAACAAGCTGGAGCAGGAGAGGCTGAGGAGGCAGTTGGTGCTTGGCGAGCTGACCAAGTGCGGACAGTTGGTTGAGGCGCTTGCGAATTGGGGGGGCGAGGGGCTGGCTGCTGAGCAGGCCGAGTTTTTGTATGATGTACTGGGTGCGTGGCTGAAGAGCCAGTTGTACAAGACGGTGCGGGAGGTTGAGGCGGTGGATGCCCTATGAGTAGGGGTTTCTAGATGTTGGGAGTTTGCCTTTTTTCCTGCGGTTAGCGATGCATGGAAGGTTTCTGTTGCGCTTTGGCGCCTTTAGAGCAGTTTTATTTCTGCTTGTTGAGGATGCTGCATATATCGTTTTGAATGAACAGTCTTTGATCCGAGATAGACGTCAAAGTTTTTGGTATACATATAACCAACAATATGAAACATAGTGTAAGTTTACGTGATCTGATGCTTGGAGCAGTGTGATGTTTGTCGAAATGCCTCTGCGCGCTGCTTGAGACCCACAATCCCCGGATTTCCCCAGCGCACGTGGCACATTCACATGCCTCGGCTCAGGACAGCACGCATCATGGCACTCACATGTTAGGTACGCTGCCACCACTGCTTCCACACCACATTCACGTTCCGAGACATGACAGTTATCCCCAAGAGCATGTCCACGGCCCACGATGGCCGCTCAATCCACCTTAAGACAGCCCCATGATCCCTTACTAACACTCTACGATCGCTATGCCACGCTCCTCAAGTCCCGCGTCCGAGGCGCATCGAAGCTCACGAAGCTCATATCGACCATTACACTGTTATTCACCATCATAGGCGCAGGCTATGGGGGCAAGAGATGGTACAATAAACGACGTGCAGAGAAAGAGACAGGGAGACGATTGTTGAGGCGGAACTCTGGACTCAAGAACAAAGATGGCTCGAGGACGATATTCGTACCCTACCGCGACTCGACGTCCAAGGTGGTCATCTATCCTACCAAGCAAACCACTTTCGATGCACACCGTAGACTATTCCTCCAACCACCGCGGGCAGCCCGCATGGCCGACGCAAGTAATACGCAAGCGCCGCCGCCGCAGACAAAGCCCGGGCTGAATCTCGCGTTCTTGCACCAATTCCTCAGCTTGCTGAATATAATGATACCACGGTGGAATAGCAAGGAGACGGGTCTGCTGGTCAGCCACAGCGTCTTCCTCATGCTGCGGACATACCTCTCTCTCGTCGTTGCGCGCCTCGACGGAGAGATCGTGCGAGACCTTGTCGCAGGCAATGGAAAAGCTTTCCTATGGGGCATATGCAAGTGGCTGGGCGTCGGCACGTTTTCGTCGTACACGAATGCTATGATCAAGTTCTTGCAGAGTAAGGTCTCCATCGCGTTCCGGACACGGCTTACCAGGTACATTCACGACTTGTATCTGAACGATCATCTGAACTACTATAAGCTGCAGAATCTGGATGGTGGTGTGGGTGTTGGGGCGGACCAGTATATCACTCAGGATTTGACGCTGTTCTGCGCGAGTGCTGCATCACTGTACTCGAGTCTGGGGAAGCCGTTTGTGGATCTCTGTGTCTTCAACTACCAGCTCTACCGGTCGTTGGGCCCATTGGCTTTGACTGGGCTGCTGAGCAATTACTTCTTGACTGCGACGGTATTACGAAAGTTGTCACCTCCGTTCGGAAAACTGAAGGCTGTGGAGGGGAGAAGAGAAGGAGAGTTTCGCGCTTTACACTCACGGCTCATTGCAAACGCCGAAGAAGTCGCCTTCTACGGCGGCGACGAGATGGAGAAGCACTTCCTCGAGCGTGGCTTCAAGGATCTCAAGCACTGGATGGAAGGCATCTACAGCCTTAAGATTCGGTATAACATGCTCGAAGACTTTGTGCTGAAGTACTCATGGTCAGCGTTCGGATACCTCGTCACGTCTCTCCCGGTCTTCCTACCTGCGTGGGGTGGTCTAGGTGGTGCCGATGAGGTTCCAGGAGGCGAGAAAATGCACCGGGAGCGAAGTCGCATGAAAGACTTCATTACGAACAAGCGCCTCATGTTATCTCTTGCAGATGCTGGTGGCCGCATGATGTATAGCATCAAGGACCTCTCTGAACTCGCGGGTTACACATCGCGCGTATACACGCTGATTAGCACACTACACCGCGTTCACGCTGATGCGTACTACCCGCCTCCCGGTACGCGACCGGAACTCTACTCTGTATCCGACATCCAAGGCACAGTACACAAAGGCTTCGACGGCCTTCGTCTCGAACACGTACCCATCGTGGCACCAGCCTTACACCCCATGGGCGGCGAAGAGCTCCTCGAATCACTATCCTTCGTCGTCCACTCAGGCGAACACCTACTCATCACCGGCCCTAATGGCTGTGGAAAGAGCGCTATATCCCGTATTGTCGCCGGTCTATGGCCCACATACCGCGGCCTCGTCAGCCGACCACGCAGCATCGGCGTGGACGGCATCATGTTCCTTCCCCAACGTCCCTACCTCTCCACCGGCACCCTACGCGACCAAGTCATCTACCCGCACACCGACGCCGACATGAAGGATGCTGGGCGCCGAGATTTCGAGCTTTCTCAGGTACTGGAAGAGGCGAAATTAGGCTACCTGCCCGACCGGGAAGGCGGCTGGGACACGAAGAAAGTGTGGAAAGACGTATTTAGCGGGGGCGAGAAACAGCGCATGGGGATAGCGAGGTTATTGTACCATGAGCCACGGTATGCGTTTGTGGATGAGGGGACGAGTGCTGTGAGTAGTGACGTTGAAGGACTTATGTACGAACGCGCGAAAGCAAAGGGAATCAGTATGTCTGCCCCACTCTATTTTCAACAACAGTTACTAATGTCTCTACCAGCGCTCATCACAATATCCACACGCGCCTCCCTAAAACGCTACCACACCTACACTCTCACGCTTGGCACGGGCGACAACGCCGACGAGTGGGACTTTCAGCGCATTGGCACGGCGTCCGAGAAGAGTTCTGTGGAAAAGGAGCTAGCTGAACTGAGGGAGAGGTTGGCGAAGGTCGAGGAGTGGAAGAAGAGGAGGGAGGAGATTGAGGGAGAGTTGATGAGGGTGTGGGTTGAGGGGAAGGATGGCGAGGACGAGGAGTTGCCGCCGCCAGCTTATCTTGAGGTGGAGGAAGGCAAGGAGAATGGTGGTAGAGATGGGGAAGAGGGTGACAGTGGTAATGGCCAGGTGATTAGGGGCGATAGTGAGGAGGTGTCTAGCTAGTACATGCTACTTAGGTCATATTCGAGGTCAATATATAATAAGCTACAAAAAGATCAACTTCAAGTCTACACTAGGAGATTGCAAAATTAAAGTGCTATGTCATGTATTTCATGTTATGCAATAGTTGGGTCAGTGCACGGACCAGCAACTATTCGAAGTTCACCTCGCGATCCCCACATCGCGACTCTCGCCCTCTACAACCACCATGTAGTCGCCAGTAAATCTCGACGGCCCAGCCCAAAAAACCCTCAAATGCCTACGCGCGCAATCCAAGCCATCTTCTACACGCGCTTCCACCATGAAAAAGGTACACCCACCCACCCACCCGCACTCTCTCAGCAACTCCACTAACACCTAATCCCAGGAAACCGCGTCCTCCACCAAGTGCCCTCCGGCAGCATAACGCCCTCGAAGCTCCCCTCCGCGCTCCCCACGCCTCTCTTCCCCTTCTCTTCCGTAACCCAATACCTGATCCCCACGCAACAGTTCTGTGACCGCCTGCTCACCTTCTGCGTCAACCACCACCGCGTCATCGGCTACCCGGTGTGTATCCGTGAGGGGAAATATAGCAGGAATGAGTTCATCTTCAACTTTGCGATTGTGATTGGCGAGGATGAGGAGGATTGGGTATGCTACGGCGAGGTGGTGAGGAAATTGGGGCGGTTGTTGAGGGGGTTGGAAGAGCAGGGGGGGTTCTTGAGTAGGGAGGAGGAGGGTGTTTGGGAGGATGAGGGGAGTGTGAATATAGGCGCGGGCATAGACGAAGGAATAGGCGGGTTTGGAGTAGGCGGTGGGAGTAAAGTGTATGCGCTTTGCGAGATGGTGCTGGAGGATCTGAATAATTACGCCGAGTGTATGATACCGATTGGTAAGCTCTCCTTCCCTGTAAAGTGGATGTATGGTGTGTTTGGTGTACTGACAAAGGGAAGATGATTCCAACACGATCAACTTGAAGCTGTTTCCAACACGGCCACCCCCTCCTCCCATCCTCGCGCATCAAGTCCCTCTGCTCACAGTATGTCTGTCAAGCCTTCAGCAACCCATATCCTCGGATCTTACCCTCAATCGCGTCCTCCCGTACATCAACGGCGTCAACTCAATATCACACATTGCCCAGCTCGCCGACACAGACCTCTCTTTGTCGCGAAGAGCCATTCAACACTTGGTGTACTACGGATGTGTAGTACTCTTGGACGTTTTCAGCTTCGGTGCGATCTACGCACCAACGGCAGAGATCGGTGGCTTTATCGTGGATGCAGATGTCAAGGAAGAGTGCATGCGCTACGTCAGTGTGCCGAGGATGAGATTGGGATCCAATGCAAAGACGGCGGTGGGCAGTGAGTCTTCTATGGAACGAGACGAACGAGGTTCAACATCCTCCTCTTCATCACAGCACAGCGCAACCGCCGCCTCAACGCTCAGAACTTCCGAGTTTGACAGCCACATCTCGCAGAAGGACGAAGAAGAAGAGTCCTGGCAGACCGACCACGAAACACTGATAACGCTCTACACATCTCTCCGTCAGGGTCTGACGCTAAAGAACTGGGTGCTGGAGAACCTCGACCTACTTGCTGGAATCGACGTCCGCCGCTTCATCACCTTTGGCATCATCAAGGGTTTCCTGTACCGCGTGCACAAGTACGCAATCGCAACCTCAACAGCTCTACCGCCAGCGCCACCAACTAGCCTGCAAACGAGCGCTGCGACAAGCACAAGCACAACGAATATGAGGGACTCGGACGCTACGACGATCCGCGGCAACGAGCGTGTCCACCACTCGAGTCAAACAAAAATGCACCACCCCTCAAAACATAATGTCCACGCATACGCCAATCACCCATCCTTCTCGCTCCACAGACCCAGTCTAGCGTCCACAACTTCAGTCAATCAACATCAGATGACTACGAATCGGCACCTCAAGTCCCAACACCTCAAGGCGGAAGATCTGCATGGGTTTGATAGTCTAGATAGTAATGAGGCGAGGGGGAGTGGATTACCGTTGCTGAGGTTCCTGGATGGCATGCACTGTTTCGACGAGATATGCACGGAGCTAGGACTGCCAGACAAGGTTATCGAGGCCAAGGTTCGGGGCATGGGGGAGGGTGCCGGGGTTGTTGTGCACCGGTAATCCTTTCATAGATAGCTAAATACTCCAGTACCCGATAATGAGAAGAAGTGGATTACTGAGAGTTTGCCATTTGTTTGTTTTTCCGGTAAACAATCAGACGGCAAGCCTGCGTCAGGAAATGGATGCACCCCGTTTGGGTAATCCGGGCCTCGCGTACGGCTTTCGCGCCACGCCCAAACAGGGAATTCACATCTAACCTCTGTCATAAAAGGTCTCCCTCTACCGTCATTTTCCATCCTCTCTTTCACCCATTGCTCTCTACTCTCATCCCTTCGACCCGCAACCCCTGGCCTGCGCCCAGCCGCCGCCCCCTTCCCACCCAACCTAACCATCCTTCATGTGGCAGTTGTCTCAAACTCATTCGGTCCTGGTACAGGCTGGCCACTCCAGCTTTTGCACACACTGAAGTACACCAGTTCACGCATTTCTGGACTTCTACTCGCAACGCAACGCAAAGGGGATGAATCTACAAGCAGGATGCCTCCCCATTCCTTGCATCTAGGTTCCGTCCCCAACTTCCATGCTGGCCTCACCCGGAGCACATCTGCAGTCGAAAGAGGAATGCTTGCCCGTCGCACAATCTAGCGCCTCACAGTACCGACTGATCAGCCTGTTTGCCCCTCGCTTTTCTTTGGCATCGCCGGAGCATCGTTGCTTCTGCAACGCACTGTTTCCCGCAAGATTTTTCATGCCGTCGTCTCAGCTCTAGCTACTCCGCACCTTGCTCCTTCTGTTGAACACGCCCTCTAATCCGCTTCATTAGCACACACCACGCTTGGACCGGCTCTCTCTTGATGACGCGGTCGGTCACTCGCATGAGGCGCTAGTCTTGTGCTCGCGGTCTTGCGATGCTTCGCCACGTATAGCGTGTCTGCAGTGCCTATAGCGTTGCAGTGCAAGGAGCAAGGAGCAGAAGTCAGGAGGCGGGCAGCTGGCGGCTCAGCGTTACCGTTGGCGTAGCAAGTGTGAGATGACACTTTCCGGTCAACAGCGCTCATGCCTCAGCTCTGGTCACCCGGCATCACCTCTTCCCACCTTCGTTACTTTTGCGGGCTACGCTGCCCAATCCAAGCTCAGTCATCTGCGTCCTAATGGGGCTGGATCCGTCGGCAATGACGCAGTTGAGCACTTGTTGTCTTGGTTGTGACGCTGCAGTGTTACCAGCAGGGGCTGTTTGTATGCAAGTGCTTTGCCGCATCATACCGCTGGGTCCAGCCCCAGAAGAACCAGTGACACCAGGGAGAGTGGCCATGGTATCTATTCAACCGAAGGAGTTGGGGTGACGACGCCGGCAGACCAGGACTGAGATACGAGCATGAACCCTATTCACCAGACAGTGCTTTCATTTTGGCCAGAACGATTGCAGAGAAGGCTCTGCCCATTCCTGAGAGATTATGCCGGCGCCAATGCCAACGCCAAGCCACTTGTGACCTCCATGCAGGGTGCTCCGCCTTGTATGAGACGCCAGGATTGGATCTCATCTAGCGTATGCTGCAGCCGGTGGTCTGGTGGTCGAAGAAATAGCTAGCAATCAAGGTCTCTTTCTCAGTAAGTTTGAAAGAAAACTCAGGGGGGCGCTCAGGGAGTCATGCATACCCTTGGTAGCTTCCGCAGCAATATTCAAGTCAATAGCAGGATATGGTTAAATGACAAGGGTCGCGTTGGAGACACTGAGGATGGCGCACTACAATCAATTTAGCGTCATTATCTAGCTGTCCTCTCCCCTGGAGAATTTGTCAGCTTGGTGAGTTGTTTTGTGTTTAAACTCCTAGATTCAGCACTGTTTCCTCAGCCAGAGTCTATCAGATCCTATCACAATCTTACAATGGCTACTTTTACTTCAGTTCCTCAGGCCACTTCATCTCAGTTCAGACATTACGACCCTACGTTACTCAAGCATACCAAACCTAGAGCTAAGGTCCCACCAATTAACAAGCTTGGCAACAAGCATAAAGCGCCTAGGTTGGGTTACAGTAAGAATGTGTTTTGGCATCATGTGGAGCTGAATTGAAAAGCTAACAGAATGGATGTAGTTCATTTTCCTACCTGCAATGTTTGCTTTGGTATACGTCATGGTCAGTCTCTTCTTGATTTGGTTTCAGGCTTCAGAGGCATGCAGTAGCGTTAGTCTTCAATATATAAACACTGGTTCGACATGTTCTTTCACATACGACCATAGGTAAAGGAAATCACGGGATCCCGTTTGCTCTCCTCACGTTAAGCCTCTAACCGGCGGACTAGTAGTCAGGTGGGTGACCACTGGCGAATCCCCGCTGTTGTATGTTTTTTTTTGGTTGCTGTTCTCTTATCGAGTCCCCATGAATCAAGCGTGCAAGGTTGAGGCGCTGAGAAGAAGTAAGCAAGCAATGCTGTTGTTGGTGGTGTATCTGTGAACTTGAGTTGAGGCTGGTTATATATATGACTGGTTGCCGTGGAGTGCTAACGCTGCTACAACGAAGTTTTATTTCTTTGGCCTATATAACCTGAAAAGTGCGAGGGTTTGTAATGGTTATTTTGCGATGTGGGGCATATACGTTGTCTATCACAGTATGTAAGAGAGGACAAGACCTACGATTATAGCAACTCTACTATAACCAGCTATTTCAAGAGCTAAATAACCTCACGACGTCTATTCTTCCAACAGGCGGTTAAACACAGAGGCGCGAAACGATGTAGTTCAAGACATGGTGGAACATTAAGCGTCGAATTGATGCATATGGAGCAACAGGCAGTCGCACAGAGGCTGTACAATCAATAGTTGTGTTGGCCACAAGGCAGACTGCGATATATTTTATTGTAACGTTTGAGGCATTGTTGTTCTTACGTACGGCTGCCTGAAATAGCGTATTGGTCGCAGAAGCGCCTACTGACGAATGGCGATGCCCCGTCTTGCTGAGCCTCCTTAGAGCATCAAATGCGTTGGATGTCTTGCATATAATTGTGGCTTCAGATTTACATAGTCAAGTATGTGTACGTTGTTCTATGAACGGTGAGGTCGGGCTTGGAGGGGTGTCTTTCCACAAGGCGACTCGATGATTGTTGACGAAGGGATATTGCTGACAGGCAGGGTATGACAGTTTGCAGTTGAAAAGGTCACACATGTGCAGCAATACCTGTCAAGAGCCTGACTGAGCCGTTTAGACGTCCGGGTGACCATAAACCCTCCCCATCCGTGTTGGTAACGGCGGTAAGAAGGCATGTCCGTACTTAGTTGGTGGCTTTTCTTCACTCAAGTTCAACTCTTTGTGTAAATATTTTGCGGAGACATGCTTGATATTGAGGCTAGGACGTTAAGGTATCGTTACTCTCCTTGGAAAGGCGAGCATCTCTTCGAGCAAGCTATAATAGATAGCCAGTCTTCCGGGTACAGACCAATATGCCGGTACATTGCATGGCCCCCTGGTGCTCGGTTGTGAGGATGGATTCAGACTCGCTATGTGTCATATCGGTCGATGAATTGAGTTACCTGGGTGTCTTCACTCAAACCAGTTTAGATGTCGTTGTTGGTGGAGATGCTCGCCAAAGACATGACGGCGATAAGCGCCCACAAGGTGAGAGCGGGGTTGCTTCGGTTCCATAGCCAAAGTGATGTGGAAACGAAGTGAAGAACAAGCAGACTTGTTTCGAAGCCATTAGTCGTGTAGGGTGCCTTGGACATGGATCAGTTTGTTGGCTTCGAATATGCTGATAAACTTTGCAGTCGGCTGCGGTCAATGTTCCCAACGAGGCTTACTTCTGCCCGACGGCTATTTCTGCATCAAGAAGAACGTTATGGAAGCCATAGCTGCAGCCTCCTGTCTCATCTGGAACATTATCCATGTCGGTCGGACAAAGGCCGAATGTTCTGTGCTCCCACGGCGCTTATTGGGCGCGGCTAATGTCAAACGCGGGAGCGGCACAGGTCGCACGAAAAAGGCGGCTCCTGCCCTAATTGAACATCGAGCAAGGAAGCTGCTTGGGTAAGAGACAATGACAATATTGGTGACATGCGCGGCGTCATTCGTGGTAGGCTAAGAGAAGAAAAAGAATATGGGTTTTGTCATCGAGGTAAAAATGAAGCCCTGGTGATTGGCCAGCCGAAGCATCCGAGCCCATGGTAACCGGATTCACTGACACGCGTGTCAATCCGGAGATGAGCTAGCAGCCGACGACGATCCAACGACTTTAGCAGTTGATTTTCCAAGGATGCCATGTGCTGATGCACTGAAGTGTTGTTAGGTTAGCAAAGGGTAGCAGAGGACGTCGATTTGGTGCAAGCCGGCCACGTCGACGGTGGATATGGGGCCAAGTCGAGCAGATGGAGTAGATGGCCAGACGGGCCAATTCCTTGCTGTGCCGCACACTGTTGTCCCCAATGCACATGATAAGAGCGCTTTGGAGAAAGGTGCATTAGCGTCTCTAAGGCCTGGCCTTGGCTCGCTGCAGCAACGGCCGCCTGCTGCTGGGTGGATAGACGAGTTCCAGTGTCATTCGCCGATGGAGATGGGGATGCTGTTCTTGCCCTGAGACTGTATACAAGCGGGGTGCTGGAGGCTTGTGCGATGTTCATCAACGGGCAGATCGAGATGCCAGCCGAGGACCCAACGATGGCGTTGCCTAGAGGATCCAGCGTCGTGTCTCTGGGGTTGTGGGCGCGGGATGTGAAGGACGGCCGCAATCTAGTGTGGCCTTCGGCGCTTAGCCTGCAGCGCATCCCTGAAGCTTCGCCCCACACAGCGTGTTGATTCGCCTGATTCGCCAAGTGGTGGTGAACTGCTGCTCCACCGAGGCAGAGTCGTGGTGTTGAAACAACGACACCCTTTACACGTCGCATAGTGAGCCTCCTCCGGCAGCTGGCCTGCTCTGATAAGCCTCCGCCCGTCTCTCTTTAACACCGACGCAAGCGCTCTCCACGCCCATCTAACCTTTTTGCGCCGTGCATTCCCTTGTGATTCGTGCCTCGCCGTTCCGCCTCGCAAACATCAAGTAGTCCGGCGCAGTCCTGGCGCAGCACCGGTCGTGCCTGCTGGACGAGCGGCGTGAAGCATGGCAACCGCGACGCAGCTCATGCCGTCCCCGAGTGGCCTGAAGTCTATGTCGGCATTCAGCCCCTACACAGACTCGCCCAGCTCGCCGGGGACGTTTGCACAAGTCTTCTCAAATAGGTGGGACGCCCTCGGTCTGCAGTGTGTTGGGCTGCAAGTGCTAACATGGCGTCTCCAAGATCCTCAGGAAACACCTCCGACCACCTCCAACCGCCACCCAGCCCGTACCCGGCTACCGTTGACCCCTCGCCGGTCGACAGCAATGGCACGAGTCATACCGACCACACTGACGTAAATACCATCATGGTGGACAAGACGAACACGCGGGGCTGACCCCACTACAGATCGAAGACGATGCGCAGGTCAATCACATGAGCGAAGATGGGATGAGCGACATCAGGTCGCCAGCCACGGATGACATCGTGAGCCCGGCGAGCCAGGGCAGCCAGCCAAAGGTATGGCGTTGATAGCTTCACTGCCCGCACGTTTCCTTTCATCTAATGCGCAACAGCCCCACAAGCTCAACACCATGGTGCGCAGGGCTGACTCGGATGATGCCCCGCCGTCAGTCATCCATGCGCCAGACAGCTTCAAACAGTTTGTAAGTGTTACGTATGCTGTGTCGCGTCACATAGGCGCTGACGTCTGCACAGAACCAGATGAAAATCGCGGGCGCGTCCTCCAGTCCAAACACATCGGATAACACCGCCATGGTGTCTCCGTCGACACCAGAAGCCAACATGCTTCCCGATGTTGACGAAAAGCACACCTACTCGGCATACACGACTCCAATTGACACGGGCGTACCGTCCTCGGCCGCTCCCGATCGCAGCACACCCCGTGCGCAGACACGGCAGGATTTCGAAGAAGACCTCGCGCGGCGCAGTACCCGCATGAGCGTCAATCTGGCTGGTACGCAATTAAAAGTATGGGAATAGCCACCGACTAACCTACGTAGATATTGCAGAATACGAAGACCACGCCACCACCGATTCCTCGGCGAGCTCCGTAATCGAGCAAGATGAGAGCCAGTCTTCAGAGTCCCAGGACGGCGACTCGGCCTCGATGGGCACCCAGACAATGGGCCAGGCAATGCACGGCATCATCGAGTCGGAGAAAGAGGTTGCGGCCCTAGAAAGCGCATTGAACGAATGTTGGACACTATGCAATTCTCTCGCAAAACTGAGCCAACACCATCGGACGCGCATGTTTCACTACTCTGGCGGACGGGCCGACATACAAGAGCACGCTTGGAGAACGTGCTGGCGGTTGTGCCAGAAGCTCTACGAGAGTCGGGATGAAACCCCCACGGCACAAGTCAAACCGACGTTGGAGCTATGCCGCGATTTCTGTCAAGCCCTTTTTGACGTGCGACAACGCGGGGATGAGGCGTCGGATTCGGTGCTGAGAGTCAGCTTCGAGCTGAACAACCATCTTTACAACGCCCACGATCGCACACTACCTGAGACATTCCGAGAACGCACACTCGATTTTTACTTGACTCTGTGCCATCGATTGATGAAGCAGCGGACTTCACTCCCAGAAGAGACAGACTCACTGTTGCACGCATGCTGGTCGTTAGCAGAAATGCTGTTCAGCCTGCGCCAAAATAGCCGCGATGGCAAACCTGCCGACGAAGAACTCCTAGGATCCGCAATACAAGCGTGTTGGGAGCTGTGCGACCTGTTCCGCGAAGGCTGGACACAGGTCCGACCAGAGCGCGGAACCCCACGACCGACTGAGTACGCCTTCTCAGCAGGCCGCACATCTGTAATACATGGCTCCCAGCGCGCATACTCTGAACGGTCTGCGCGGTCTTCCAG
This sequence comes from Clathrospora elynae, assembly GCA_010015635.1. Taxonomy (NCBI): domain Eukaryota; kingdom Fungi; phylum Ascomycota; class Dothideomycetes; order Pleosporales; family Diademaceae; genus Clathrospora; species Clathrospora elynae. Next base: position 217,576 of record ML976015.1, read on the forward strand.
TGTAAACGAGTCATACCATTCTGCCACCTCGTTGAGGAGAGCAACCCCAATGCAGCCAGAAACACCAACCACTATCTTCGACGACCGAGAAGAGATCTCGCCTGCCGACGAACCCAACGTGCCAAATATCCTTGTCCTAGGCCCAGAAGCTGGAATGACGCGTACCCATGACCGATGGTCATCTGCTTCTTCCAATCTTTCCACGTACTCCGACGCCTCTGTGCATACCTCCTCCACCGCCACCGCAGGCCGGGAGGATCCAAACTTGATCCGCCTGAAAGGGCTGATCATTAAAGCAGCCATCAACACCGGCTACAATCGCCAAATACCGCTTCCGGACTTCATCCGCGCCTTGCCTTCGAATAGCTTCGGAACGATACCTTGGCAAAGCCAGTTGTTTGAGAGCTACAGAAAACTTGTGTTGGCAGACCCGACATTGCGGGGTGTTCACTCGCAACCGCTGCGCAGACTTACGGCTCTGGAGATTGGACGTTCGGTGCAGTGGTTGGCTCGTAGCGAGTCGTTCAAATGGTTGCGCGAGCTCTACCGGTTCGTTTTTGGGAACTACCCCGAGGATACGAGCCAGCGAAACCTCATTATCAATGCTTAATGCATTTTGGACTTGAACATACAAGGCTGTCACGTCTTTGCGGAATTCGGTTGTAATTGGATGGGCTTTCTTGTTCTATTTTTTCGCCATATACCCCCAACGCTCTCTTCCATACAGCATTGATCTCTTGACTTGCCGTCCACAACTATGTAAACCGGTCGTTTAATATTCGCTTCTTGTGTAAATCATGACTGCCAGTAGATTGCCTGATGGCATATTATTATAACCAGGAGGGTAACGTTACAACAACTATCCCCGCTTGGTTCCCGTCCCGCATCGCATACCTAGGCGTCACTTTCGAAGTTGGCTACGGCTCCTTGACTTTGCAGTCTTCGAGTCAAAATTTCACGGCTGCATATAGGATGTTGATGAAGAAGAAGCGAGAGGTCCGGCGACCAATTGACTGATGGTACCAACCGCCCGACTCAAACTCCCGTTGAGCAGAATCGTGCATCTGAAGTCTGCAAGCCATTGCTTCTTAATGCTTTTCCCTCCGACATTACGTAAATTGACTACTTTCCCAGCATCTTCACAAACGGCGCATTTTGCATGGGTTTCCCTCCTGCGACCTCAAGATCTGTTCAGCTACGATACCAATCATCAATTGAACGCTACTCGTGTCGTCTCGTGAGTCTCCATAGCACACGATAATGCGTAATGCATGCAGAATCTTTTACATGCGTGGCGTCCTAATGTCATATCTTTTGGCGCTTAGTGCGGGGCTGATCTTCACCGGTGCCGTATCACACAATACTTCGGGCTGCATGTGTAGACTAAGGCCAGGTAGGCATCTGCTTCCTTTCCCTACCAACATATCTTGCGCAACATCAAGATCTCTCACTAGACAATTCCACATCTTCTAGCCTTTCCAGCAAATCAGCACACGGGTAAACATGCCTCTGGTTCGGCCCCCAACACAACAGTCCACGTCCTCATCGTCTGTCACCGCACAGACCAACGGGCTTCCTATTTTCAAACCGTGTCCACGGTCGAACTTCGTAGCAGGACACAACGACTGGCTCGCAGTCACCTCTCCTAAACCCTTTCTTGACTTCGACATCTGCCCAGACTGCTACAACACTTCGTTCCACAACACCCGCTATCAAGCCTGCATCTCCCCCAGTCCAGCCAAACTAGAGAACGTCGGCACGAAATGTGACTTCTCCGAACGATGGATTCGAAACGCTTTTGCATGGCTGTTCATACAGTGTCAGCCAGATCTGAACTTGATGGGCGAGGTAGCGAGCATCCAGCGCGATGAGGATGGTGTATGTCCAAACTTCAACTTCGAAGACCCGGAGGTGAAGAAGGGAGGGAGACCCGCCGTGAAGAGGACGTGGTACTGCCTCCAAGATCCGAAGACTGGCACGCTGGTCGAGGAACTGACTGCGTGCTCTGACTGCGTGGAACATATCAAGCTCATCTTCCCATGCTTGAAGAGTATCTTCGCGCCTGTGGCCGATGGACAGAAGTTGCTTGCGACATGCGATATGATGACCATAGGCGACGGAGAAGCCCGGTGTCTAGAGTACTTTGACAGCCTCGCCAGCGTCGCACAAGCAACCCTAGAAACGGGAACGCGCGACATTACGCCCCTGATCGAATACATCAAGACCTGGGCCCCCGTCCCCATCTGCCAGAAAGGCAATGCCGTCGCAGGCCAAAAACGCTATTCCTTGCCTACCACCATCCCAGAGTTTACTGCGTGCGAGGAATGCTATCTCAAACACATCGCGCCCAACCTAGCCATGTCTCCTCCACCGATCATCGTATCGCAACTCCAGTACGACATGCCAGCTACAGGCGCCGGCTTCATGTGCGATCTTTTCTCCCCCCGGCTCCAACAATACTGGAAAGACGCAGCACTTACCAACGACGTCGCTACCTACCGCCAGAAGCTCATCGCGCGAAATAACAAGATGCAAGAAATTAACCTCCAGCTCGGACGCATGAAACAGGAGTACCAGCAGTTGAAAATGCAGAGCGAGATGCACATTCAGCAGTGCCGGATTGAGCAGATGCGCGCCACGACAGCGAACATGGCGTGGATGTCGACGGGCTGGATTGGCCCGCCAATTGACTGGGGCGCGACAAATGCGCAGATGAGTCGGGGCGGTGAGTTTGCGATCAAGGCCGCAATGACACTGGACAAGATGACGGCGTTAGAGAAGGAGTGGGCAGATTACTGGGAGTAGTAAATAATTCTTTAATTCTTTCATCGCTTTGCTTGTTGCACACAAAATGTTGAGGAACTATATAGCATTTCTCAATACTCATTATTACTATTAGCAGTTCCTAATACACCCAAACGGAAACGGCAACACAGCAGGACTCTTATAACCCCCCTTCCCCACGCTCCTCACCCCAAAGATAACGTTGTCTTTGTGGATGGTGGCGGATGTGAGGTTATACCAGTTCACATCCCCTACTTCAATCACATTCGTCCAATGTGGTGAAATCGTCTCGCGATACACTATCTCATACCCCTCCACCGGCAACCCCACCGGCGCGTCCCACTTGAACTGGCTGAAGTTATCCGACGTCGTAACGTTGATGCCTACATTTGTTGGCTCGCCAGGTGCATTAGCAAGACTCCACATTGTACTCGCAACAACCTTGGCGGCACGCGTGTTGTACTCGAAATCAAGCCACTCGACTAGGTCGCCGTATTGCTTTCCGCTCCGCACAGTGACGTTTTGGTGCTGTTGTGTGTAGTCTTCATTCGGTTGTACGAAGCGCACGCCGGTGTAGCCTGCTTCGAGGAAAGGGCGGTGGTCGCCTCCGCGACTGTAGCGGTCCAGGCGGTAGATGATGCGGACGGTCATTTCGGTGAAGGCGTTGGAAGCTACTTCGTAGATGTGGCGGCCGAGGTTGCGGGCGGGACTGTCGTTGTCGCCGCCGATGCTGAGGCGGGAGGTTGTGGTTGTTGCGTTTTCGGTCAGGGGCACGCCCTGGCAGAAAAGGCGGATGTTGTAGGGGTCGGTTGTGCCGTCTTCGGCTTTGGAGCTGGGAAGGGTCAGCGCTGGGGATGTGGATGGGTAGGGTGGACGTACTTCCCGAGCATGTCGAGGTTAATCATGCCGGCTACGTTGACGGAGTTGTTCTTGTATGTTTGTGCTAGGTTGTCCGCTCCAAGTAGGCCTTGTTCTTCGCCTGCGAACGCGGTGAAGACGATGGTGGCTTTGGGCTTGAAAGCAGCAAAGATTCGTGCGAGTTCGAGAGATATCGCGACACCAGAGGCGCTGTAAGATGTCAACTATCTGGGGTGCTAAGACCAAACGGTTTCGAGCGTACTCATCAACAGCACCCGGCGCATCGCCCTGGTAGTCAATCGGATTGCTATTCCGGGAATCATAATGCCCACCCGTCACGTAAAACCGATCTGCGTCCTCACTTCCCTTCAGCGTAGCCACAACATTCGTAATATTGACTGGGAAGATGATGCGCTCGTTGTCTCCAGGGTACTTGATGAAGCTGTTCCAGTCCACTGACATCCTCCCTTCGCTCGCATCTGCTGCTTCTTGGAACTTTGCAGTGAGCCATGTCCTAGCTGCGCCGATTCCTCGGTGCGGGTCGGTCTGGCTAGACAGCGTGTGACGCGTGCCGAAAGCGGCAAGCTTTCTGACTGTGGCTTCGATGTTTGCTCGGGAGATTTGCGAGATGATATTCCGGAGGTCTTCATCAGGGAGTTGTTGCTCTAATGCCTTTCCGACGGTCGCGAGTGGCCATTGATCAGTGTTGGGGAACGATTGATGTGCGTGACGCGGATTTATCGGTGTAGAGAAAGCAGATGGTAGCAATGCTGTTGCGCAAAGAGCGAGGACCGTCGTTGACCGCATATTGAACAATTGCTTCAAGCAGACTTGAAGACGTGAGATGCCTCATTCGCCCATTGATATTCGCCATTTATACTCGTCTCTTTCGCAACATCCCACTCTTCGCAACGGCCTGTCAGCTGCCGGTATCTCAGGAACTTTCGCAAAGCTGCCGATATCGTCATCGGAGAAAGACGCGGCTATTGCTAATGGCTTGGACATCTGCGAATTCATATCAGAAGAGGAAGCTCGCAATGCACCCAAGACGTTAGACGGTAGAATAGGAAAGCTTCAACAGCCGATCGCGACATTTACAGCAGGCTCGGCTTGGCAACGGCCGCGGCGGTGCGGGGTTCTCCATCTTTACCGACTATTTGCGATCAACTGCGATAACATTATTCAACTCTCAAAGATGCCGGCCGCCTAGCCTCAGCATGTTTCGAAATCCTCGATCGCTCGGCTGTCATCTCTTCACGTCTCCAGCAGCAATGCGAGCTAGCCGCCGAGATCGCACGCTTCATATCGCGAGGTTTTTGAAAGTTTTGAGAACTTCAATTCATCTTCGGCTGGGACTTGTAAGCGTTATTTTGGCTGGGAAGGGTTGGTTCCTTCATCTAGAGATTCAAAAGCCTTGGTCCATCTTGCACGTTGCAGACGAATATATCGATTAGGGTTTTGAATGCCGGCATTTGGAGCATCGCAGGCGCTAGGTATGTCGGCAGCGTGCTCATATTTAGGAATTTGACGAATTCAATTATGTTTTGCTGATTCATAGATCTTGAATGGAATGAAAATATGGTTAAGCTGGCTGACAACGCGTGGACTTGGCATGACGTCAATTCTTGTGACTTCTAGCGACAGAAAAATACAACACACAACTAACAGCTTTATCTGAAACTGATTGTACATATCAAGTACAAAAACCATACCATTGCCATGGATTTTATATGGCAAAACATTTACGGCTACCCCCTACTGTAAATAAAAGTTATAGAGTGTAAAAGTGCGTTGGCTTGACCAAAGATACAAGGTGAACTGTGATGAATTTAATAGTTTCAAAGAAGATCAGTGAAAGGTTTTCATAAGATCTTGGTTTGGATGAGCTACAACCAATCAGAACGTGCGCAGGTGCTGAGCCACGCTTCAGCCACAATAGTCCGAAGGCCATAGGCCAAGGAACATTCACCAGGGCTTCAGCCCTAACAGTAGATCGGTCAACACCAAACTGGTCAGCTATTTTGGTGTATGAGAACAATATTCCAGGCTTCAGCGATTCTGTTACTTCAATCGAAGCTTCAATTGACCGCATAATGGCCGAGTTATTGCGTGTTGAAGTTTGAGTGCTTTGGTGTTGGCGGGGCGTCACGCGAATCCGGGCACCACGCAGACGAACAGGTACCGTCATCAAGGACAATGCCTACTGTAAACTTTCCCTAAATACCTACTGATCACGACCTGGATTATGGTAGCGCATATGTCCAGCATCCAAAGGCCATGCGCTCGCTCGACGAACCACATTAAGAGAATTCCTCACATCGCGCACTGTTTTTGTCGCTTAACACGGTCCGAGCCTGCACGGATATCCCCACGTTTACCATCCCTTGCACTTTCAGAGACTCCTCCCTCTTGGAAAACTCATCCCCTTATACTTGATGGGCTACTGCTCTTCTTGTCCTCCCATAGTCTCAGACTCATATAGGACATTGAATGAATACATACATACATACATACATACAAATCCCCCACGTGTTCAGCATAACCACCTACCTAGGTAGGCAGCGGGTGAACTAACGCATAGGAGAAGGTCAAGGCTTCCTACCACACGAAACACGGAGAATCGTCCAAGAAAAGCATTACCCCAGGAACGCACCGACGTGCCAGGCTGCACCTTAATATAATGCATTAACGCCATTTCGATTTTTCTAGCCAGCGTGAGTTATTGATTTGTGGCTATTGGACACACGCCATGTGTAGTTAAAGGGAGATGCTAGACTACGGAGATGAAGACTGTTAGTGTAGAACTAGGCCTCTAGACGATATCTAGTGACACACAACGCTAATTATTTTAGGAAAGGCGATGCAGTAGCGCTGGAGAGCGTACCGCAGCCATATTTAATTCAATTTCCACAGGAGAAAGTTTGGAAGGTGGTAGTAAAGGAGGTGCATGCCTTTGACGTATATAATCATCAGTACCGGCCCATACCATGGCTCATCCACAGACAGATCAGAACATCACTTTCGTTTAATCCAAGAAGCCTTCGATAATACTTCACCATGAAGACTTTCACATGCTCGTTCCTTGCCCTTGCGGCCCTGATCTCCACCACCATCTCTGCACCAACACCATCGGACGATTTCAGTTTCGAATCCACCGCGAGCGTTGCAGAGCCCGCACTCACCAAGCGCCAGTTCACCAGCAGCACCTACAACCAGCTTACTGACGGCACCGCATGTCGTGCCGTGACGGTTATCTACGCTCGCGGCACAAGTGAGTCCGGAAATGTGGGAAATATCCTTGCAGTGTAAGCAACATCTATGTACAGACTATATTTGATACATATACTGACCTGTACCCCAATGTTTAGAGGCCCGGTCTTTTTCAACAACCTGGCCAGCAAACTGGGTGGCGCAAGCAAACTGGCCATCCAGGGTGTGACATACGCAGCTAACGTCGCTGGTTTCAACGCAGGAGGTGACGCTGCGGGAGCTACCACGATGTACAATCTGATCAACACGGTGAGTGTCCTCATGTATTTACAAGTTGTCTCCGAAAAAGCTAATTCGTTTTCCAGGCCGTCACCAAATGCCCTTCCACGAAGATTGTCATTGCCGGGTACAGCCAGGGCGCTCAGCTGGTGCACACCGCCACGCAGGGGCTTTCGGCAGCGAACGCCGCCAAAGTGAGCGCTGTGGTGACTTTCGGCGACGCAGACCAAGACGAGACCTTTGGTTCAGTTGCGGCTTCCAAAGTACTGATCATCTGCCACACAGGCGATGACATTTGCCTGAACGGTAACATCATCACTCTTCAGCACTTGGACTACCAGAAGGACGCTCCCAAGGCTGCTGCGTTTGTAGCTACACTGGTTTAAAGAAGAGGGGGTACTGGGTTATTTCATCCCAAATGTATTGTTTTGCTATGCAGCTTTAAGTACTAATGCCATCATGTTTGAACGCCACGTCGATTTCTAATGAAAACACAATAGACGTTTACACACCCACTATCCGCGACCTGGAGGCAAAGTTCTCATTCTTGCATTCACAGTGTATGAGTTAGGTTTGCGTTTCCTCCGATGTGAGCTCGACAACGTTGGTCGACAAGACTTAACGATTATACTAAAGGATGTTCATAGATGCAGCCACCACATGTTGAAGACCGGCGTTCAATAGCCTCACTTCTTCCGGTTCCCTAGACGACGGCAGTCCTCTGTGCCAGTACATCTAAACTCGAAGATGCAATCGGAGTCTGTGACGGCTCTGGACAACAGTACTGCACCGAGATGTTTGCTTGGGTTGTTTGATCAGTTCCCCTTGTTCCTTAGCAAGCACACAGACTAATGTTTAGCAAGCCCCTTGTTCCTTACCAATCACGCGGACTATCTATAGCGAACTTCTCCATAGTTTCATTCAATCAATCAGTTCATGAAAATCTTCCGAAACACTACTTTAACAGAGTCGCTCTGAGACTAGCAGACCTTGACAGCCGGAGTCGAGTCAATGTAGTGTTCCGGCTGTGAATGATTCACCCGTTTGCATGAACGAGTACAACCGGCCCACATACTGATGACATCCCCCCGAAGGTAGTTGAAATGCGATGACGACTAGCATACAAAACGCGCTGCGAAAGTGATGTACCTAAATGACCGAGGGTATTGGTGTGAAATTTTGTTGAAGACGAACATGTCCCTCGCGTAAAGAACCCGGACGGCTTCGTGGTATACCTAGCGACGTGCTTTTAACACATAGAGGGCATCTTTGGCTTTCGTCTCTCGTCTCACGGTCATCAACACGCGATGCTTGAACGGAGAAGCCAGATTTGGCGGCCCGAGAAGTGGTCCTTGAATTGGAGACTTGCTAAGCCATTGGGAAGTTGTTTGCGCCGGTTGAGCCTGGTAGTGGTTGAACTTGAAGTGTGAGAGGTGGTTTCGTAGACAGTTGAGGCAAGTGTGTTCGAGCGTGGCTGATGGACGTTGAAGCTTAAGGATGAGTGGCAAAAGGGATTGATTAAGATTTTGAAACCCTGTTGTTACCTGAAAAAGGGCGGGTGTAGGTGCTGTTCTACAAACCATTTCCCGGGAGCAACATTCATCTCGATATCTAGTTCCAGCAATCTCGGATCGATCTCTACGGACATTGACACTAAGTGCACCCTCGATGTCTTAGAACCTTGCAGCAGACACACTGAGCGAACCGATCAGTCCAACTTGAAGGCTCATATATTGGCATTGTAATCGGTTATCAAAACTTTTCAGAAAACAAGTAGACGATATCGGATGAAGAGCGTAGCCCCAAGTGGCACGTACTTCGCAGTCTTATGTCGTCCAATCTGTGGCATCAATGAGACCGTGAAGTTTCTGCCGTACGCGATATTTCTCAGGTCACTCTACTACGCTTCAGGATTATGATATCGTGCTTCCTGAACATTATTTCGCACCTGAGACATAATTTCGGACGCTGCCGTATACCGACAGAAGCCGTATTGAACTTGGCAAGCCACAAGAAAAGTCGGACAAGGTTATGTTGAGGACCCAGAGCCTAGGTCGCAGAAGGAGTGCTGCGAGGCAACTAGCACCGATATAGGTAAAGGGCAGTTCAAATGTCTCTCCTATTCTAGACTAGCGTATAATGGCGTGCTTTGCTCCACAGAATTTCAAACGTCTCAGCCGCCTTCAACACGACCTCATCAAGGAAAACTTTGCAAACAAGCCATCTGGGGGCAGCAGCGCTTCTCCACAATTATAAAAGATGTAACATCTGTCGTACCTGAAGGCTGGTACCCTTCAATTACCTCTCGCTTGTTATCTGGAAGTCATCATGTCAACCGCCACCTTGTCTGAGCCTTCGGGCTCTATCAAGGGCTCCGGGCCATTGTTTCGTTCGGTCCCTTTCCAGATCCTGGTCGCATGCGGTGTCTCGTTCACGGCCCCGGGTATGTGGGATGCGCTTGGTGGACTTGGAGCAGGAGGAGCTGCTGAGCCATACGCCGTTTCTGCCGCCAACGCCCTGGTGTACGGACTTTTCGCTGTTGTCTGTGTCGCTGCCGGAGCCATCAACAACCGCATTGGATTCAAGTACGGGCTTGCTATAGGAGCCATTGGATACCCATTGTACGGAGCTGGACTTTACACCAACAACATCAGCGCCAACACCTGGTTTATGCTCTTCGGTAGCGCGCTCTGTGGTATCAGCGCTGGGTTTTTCTGGGCTGCTGAGGCTGCGATTATCATCGGATATCCTTCTCCGGGCGACCGCGCGTTCTATCTCGCTGTCTGGCAGACTGCGAAAGCACTCGGACCCATCGTGGGAGGCTCTATCAACCTTGGTCTCAATGCCAACAGGAAGACCACCGGCTCCGTCTCTTCTACAACGTACATCGTTTTTATCGTCATCATGTGCCTGGGTCTCCCGATCGCCCTATGTCTCTCTCCATCGCACAAAGTCTGGCGCCGCGATGGTTCGAGGATTGTCACTGAACGTGCCGCCACCTGGGGCGCTGAATTCAAGGCTGTCGGAAAGCTGATGATCAGCCGCAGGATCCTTCTTTTACTTCCTGCGTTTTTCATCAGCTACTTCTACAACGGCTTCATGAGCACATGGCTCACAACATACTTCACGGTTCGATCGCGCGCTTTCTCCAGCTTCTTCACCAACTTCGCCGGAATTTTCAGCTCCTTTATCATTGCTTTCCTGCTCGACAACCAGAAGATACACATCAAGACCCGTGCAAGGATCGCCTTCATTACGATCATTACCATTCTGGTCGGAACCTGGATCTGGGCGACGGTTTTGCAAAAAGAGTTCTATGATGCGCCGGAAGCCCCGGTTTTCGATTGGTTCCAGGGCGGCTTTGGGAAGAGCTATGCGCTTGTGTTCTTCTGGCAATTCGGCGGTCAGGCCTTCCAGCAATTCCTCTACTGGATTGTTGGACAGTATGCCACGGACTTGTCAAATCTGAGCCATCTCACTGGAATTCTGAGAGGTACGGAGGCGCTTGGTCAGACTGTTGCGTGGGCGTAAGTTTTCTCTTCTTGAGCATTTGGTTGATGTAGACTAACGATCGCTACAGTATGCAATCGGAAGGCGGTGCGAACCACTTCGTCAGCATAGGTCTCAACTTCGGTATTACGGTATTGTGCGTCTTCCCTACGTGGATCATTCTATCGGAGTTGGAAGGAAGTCACGAAGTTCGCGTCACAACCGAAGATACCGAAGCGGATAATAAATTGGTTGGTTCTGCTTAGATTGTAGTTGCCTACCAATAGCCGCTCACGATATGAATGAGCTCATTCAGCTATACTAGACCATCTCATTGCAGTTCTTCTCCATTCCATACGGTCGTCTCATATGAGCCACTTGAACCACTCGAACACGTCCCATGTTCACAGATCACCGCATCGGAACCCCCGCCCCTACTCCCAGGCCACTGGTATGCTACTTCTGTGGCCTAGACCGTTGATTTGATAGTTACGGATTACTGAAGGTTGAAATCTACGAAGTCAGCTTGATCCATCAGTTGACGAAAAACAATATCACTTACACTGTCGTGCCTAGTATAATGTATTTCCATTGAGCCTCAAGCGCCGAAGAAAACCCTGATAACGGTCCAAGGAGCCGTCGAAGAAAGTGCCAGATGCTGGTGCATAGTGGTAATACCAAAACCAATCGTCGAAATCGGCGTCATCTTCCGGCACAATTTCTTAAGTCTCGCTTAGACCCTGCGAGCTCTTCTCGATGGCGGCCCATGGTCTGGTGATCCTGCCGGCACTGGACCGAACACAATCTGTCAAGATCGATACGGACCTTCCTGAGCATATCGAACCAAGATCCAAGTGAGCGCATCCACAAAGTCGAAGTCTCAAACATGTGTGAAAAAATCTCACATGGTGGAAGTGTCTTTAGAAACTTCCGACAGATCAGTCAGATCGACTTCGATGACTTCACAACGGCCGTTCATCCAGACTGCTGGAAACCTTTTCCCTGAATAAACCCTATGATGTGAGATAGACCCTTTGTGGATTGTAGCGAGCCCAACCTCTCGGTACCTTTCTAATGATGTAGTCGTCTTTTGAATCGATTCGCCCTCTTCCCCAAGGATCGAAATGATGATCTTCGCGCTACCCGGGACTTCTCTGGTGATGAGCAGCAAGCCCGTGATATTCACGCGAATGCTCTCCAAAGTGACCCCAGAACCGACCTGGAACTCAAGAAGGGCCTCTAGGCGGGATTGGCTATCCTCATATGGTCCGGTATGCCATACATAGAGCCATCGTCTTGCATTCCATAATCGCTCAATGTCCTGAAAACGACCAAAGTCGGTGTGGACTTGACTGGTAGCCGTCTTGACCATATGACGATTATTCTTCCAGAAACGGGTTACATGATCTAAGCGAAATTCAAAACAGACTGCACCAAGTACAACTGATGCACCAGTCATAGTCTTTTTATCTAGATCCCAGAAGACTTCGCTAGTTTCGCCAGTACACTGGTAAGAATCCCACGCGAGGCTGATTAGATCCAGAATCCTCCGGTTTAGGCAATCTGGCATGCTGACTAACGAAGGTTTTTTGGTGCCTTTTATCCATGCGAATGTCTTGCCTTCGCTGGATATGCACAGAAGTCAACAAACAAACAAGTGGGGCTTAGAATTCACAAATTGATCTGATTGATTACTGCTTTAGGTTTAACGGTTTCCTATATAGGCTTAACTCCTACCTTGTTGGGTTAGCGGCCATGTTTGAGCTGTGATTTGATTTGATTGTTGACATCTGTGTGGATATGGGGAATCGTTACTTGTACCACGCATCAAAGCCATACTCGCATCTTCAAAATATCACACAGCCCTCGGGGCAACCTCGCTGATCCCAGATCTCCAATACTTGTTGTCCATAAGTCCCAATCTAAGAGGGTCTTACCTTAGAGTGCTATTAAGCATTCCAATATTGATATCAGTTTGCAATTGGGTTTGATCTTTCTCGGGGTAGATATCATGGTGTGCCGCCTTGGCTTTCAGGTGCACAAACTCGACGTGGATCTCCGGCCAAGGTGTAATCTGCCTCAAGAGGTCTCGCAGGTGGATAAGATGGGAAAACCGTCAAACAGAACCTTATGCAATGTCTCGTCTTCCCACACGTCCTGTGTGACTTAAAATTGTGAAGGCGAGATTTGAATACCACCTGGCACGTAGAGGAGTGTATCGTAGATTGCTTAACGGATTTCAGGTGGGATAGTGAGAAGCCAAGGTATGGTGGCGTTGGAAGGCAACGAATGCCCCTTCGCAATCGGCTCGAATAATCAGACACTGGTGTGTTGAATACAGACGCCTATCTTGGATGTGGCCGACGGAGAGCTCAGTGAGTTAAGAGAGACGGTGTGATCAGTTAAGGAGGACGATGAATGGGTTAGGAAAGATGACAAAGTGAGTTGATGGAGATAAAAAAGGGAATCCAGGAAGACGATGAGTCGAGTTGAGAAAGAGGGAGAGGAAGGAAGCGACAGGCGTTATATACCTAGGTATCCAGCGGGGCAATGGATTCCAACATACCCGTGACTCACTCTCGTTGGTGCTACGTGTCCGGGGAACTGACTGGCCCCAGCATCAACGCCAACATGCAACCATCGCGTTTGTAAGACCCATGGACTGCACGGGAAGCACCATAACCCGCACACGCCAAACGACGGAAATTTTAACTAGTCGACAAATAGAGACACGAAAACAATGACAACAAGCTAAAATTGAAGCACAATTCGGGACGTGATCCTTAGGAGCAATCCACTGTTGGGTATGATACGATTTTGGGGCATTCGCATGCAGTGGTGAGGTTTGGAGAAGACGGCGTCTTTTCGCGTCGGCAGTCACACCCCGCAGCATCGGACGGTAAGTCCGCCCGAGCCCATGACATAGCGCCCATCGGCTTAAGCATCGGACATAGCACCCCCACTCCAACTACTCCAACTACTCCAACACCCACCTTGTATCTATGTGAGCTGCGGTACTCTCCTCCCTCTGCAAATTAACCATCATACACACAAACCGCTGCCATGGCGTCCCTCCTCAAGAAATCCCTCAAACTCGCTCTCATCCAACTCGCCTCGGGCGCAGACAAAACCGCAAATCTTACCTCGGCGCGCCAAAAAGTACTCGCAGCCTCAAAAGCAGGCGCAAAGCTTGTTGTCTTGCCCGAATGTTTCAATTCACCCTACGGCACTAAGTACTTCGACAAGTACGCGGAGACACTCCTACCCTCTCCACCCACTGAGGCGCAATCGCAGACATTCCACGCGCTATCGAAGTTGGCGAAGGAGGCGGGCGTGTATCTGGTCGGGGGCAGTATACCAGAGCGGGAAGATAGCACGAAGAAGCTGTACAACACCTCCTTGACGTTTGCGCCGAGCGGAGAACTGCTGGCTACGCATCGGAAAGTGCATCTTTTCGACATTGACATCCCCGGGAAGATCAAGTTCAAGGAGTCGGAAGTCTTATCGCCTGGGAACAAGATAACTTTGGTAGATCTCCCGGAGTACGGAAAGATTGCGATAGCGATATGCTACGATATTAGGTTCCCGGAGTTGGCGACAATTGCGGCGAGGAAGGGCGCGTTTCTGTTGCTGTACCCTGGCGCGTTCAATCTCACGACTGGGGCGCTGCATTGGGAGTTGTTGGCGCGCGCGAGGGCGACGGATAACCAAGTTTATGTTGGGCTGTGCAGTCCTGCGCGGGACATGGAGGCGGAGTATAATGCGTGGGGGCACAGTATGGTCGTGGATCCGAATGCTGTGGTGCTGGACCAACTGGATGAGAAGGAGGGGACTCTGGTCCAAGAGCTGGAGGCGGGCAAGATTGAGGAGACTAGGAAAGGTGTGCCGCTGTATGGACAGAGGCGGTTCGATGTATACCCGGATGTTAGCGAGGGTGGGAGGTTCGAGGAGTAGGTCAAATCATGTGTATACGACCAAGAGTGTCGGTATACACATTCTGTTGTGCCTCGATCCTACTTCGGTCCAACTGGCAACCCCGCACCGGAGCAGCATATAGATCTCCGCACCCATTTTCATAGCAAGATATACCAGAATACAAGAACCAGAAGTTACTGTTATCACCCCGTACGATCGTACATGAGCCTACCAACAAAGAGAGTATAATGTATACCGAGGATAGCCCTTTGGTTTGAACAAGTGACTTTGTGACATACGCATTGTTGTGAATAAGTTACGTTGGCAGTCAGACCTCGCATAGAAACGCAGATTTATACAATTTTACAAGGTTGACATGCACTGCACATGGAACCATCCACAACCGTACAGAACAACTGGAAGAAGTGCGGCATAGCCATGCTTGGTCGCGAAGACATGAACCTGAAGCTAATTCTGAACATGGCGGCATGCAGCCAGCACTGATGTACAACATAAAGTCAGGATCGAAGACGAAGTTTTTTATTATAAAAAAGAAACGGAGACAGACTAAACCAGTGCATAGCAGAGAGACACGCTAATATATTAGAAGCTGATTTCTTGTACTAAAGAGCCTGCCTCAGCCAGCACGCACTTGCCTAAACACGCCTGAACACGCCTGCAGGAAGGGGGAGTGACACCAAAATCAGCGTGTATCAGTGGCGTGCAAGGGGAGCTTGCTAGGCGTTGTGGCACCCATACGCGGGCGGGTGAGGGGCTGTTGCTGGTAAATTTAGGCGGCTGCTCTCTGCTCTTACGGGCGGTCTACGATGTGCGAGGCTTGGAATTTGGACGGTGCCGCCAAATTGGGCGGCCGCGAAAACCAGGGCTCTTTTTAGGCGGGGCCGCCTGTCACATAAGCTCTTGCTGCCCCCAGCCCCCCAAAATTTCGCGCGCTCCTCCCCCCGAGCCTTCGCTTCTACCTCACCAGCGCCCAACAAGCTCATTACCACACCCAACCACGACATCGCCACATCGCCAACCATGCCCCCCAAAAAGAAGGAAGATACGGCCGAGCTGATGATCCCGGTTGAGCAGTTTACTAGAACCCGCGACTCGGTACGTACCACTATCCATTGTTTGCGCCTTGACCTGCGACGCGCCTTCCCCCAGTTATCGTGTCGCGGCGACAGCGCGCATTATCGCGCCACCACCACCACTACCGCCGTTTTCTTTTGCATTGCTCTGATCGCCTCATCTACGCGACTCAGGTCGGCCTATACTTACAGTTACAACCAGGTCATCGTCGCGCTCAGCAACCTCCAGGGCGGCCTCACCCACGTCCAGAATGGCCTCAAGGACCTCCTCGGCGTGTACATGCAGCACACGGCCTCGGTCCTCGCCGGAGAAGAGGGCGACCTCCAGATCCCGCTGTCGATTATCGCGACGGCCACTTCGGCCATGGAGGGCGCGTCGGGCACTGTCAACGGCGTGACGCAGGCCATTGCCGCCGCACCCCAGGCCGACAAGAGCAAGAAGCGCAAGCGCGAGAAGAAGGAGAAGGACCCTAATGCGCCCAAGAAGCCGCTCACTGCTGCCTTCCTGTACCATCAGCATGCGCGCCCGGTCGTCAAGGCTGACCTGGAGGCTGCGCTGGGTCCTGGTGAGGTTCTCGAGAAGAGCGCCGTCCAGGTCGAGGTGAACAGGAGGTGGAACGACCTGCCCGACGAGGAGAAGGAGGTGATTCTGCACACTATCCCGTCGACAGACCATCTTGGCTAACCCACGCTCAGAAATGGAAGGCTTCGTACCGCAACTCGTTAGAGGAGTACAAGGTCAAGCTGGCCGAGTACGTCACCAACAAGGGCCTCGCCGCTATCCACGAAGACGACGAAGTCTCGGACGAAGCGGAGCCCGAGATTGAAGCCGAAGCCGGCGCCATCGACTCCGACGCTTCCTCCGAGGACGAAGACGAGACACCCGTTACCAAAGCCGTCTCTCCACCCGCAAAGACTCCGCGCAAGCGCCAGAAGATGACACCCGCCGTCAATAACACTTCAGCACCCGTCGCCATCGCCCCCGCTACCTCAAGCGGCACGCCCGTCCCCCTCCCCTCAATCCGCACATCCACCCAAGTCTCCCTCCCGTCCTCCAGCGCTGTCGCCGTAGCCGAAACCCCCCAAAAGAAAGATACCAAGAAGAAGAAGGCCGCGCCCCAACCCATCGCCCCCGCCCCAGCATCCTCCGACGAGCCCAGTCCCGAGGAGGCGGCCGGCGCAAAGAAGAAGCCAAAGAGCAGCCGCAGCACGCGCAACACGGAAGCCGAGGGCGACAAGGAGAACAGCGTTGACAAGGCCGCAAAGGAGGGCTCGCAAGAAAAGGAGAAGCCCGCCAAGAAGGAGAAGCGGGATCGGAGTAAGAGGAAGAGTGAGGTTGCGTCCTCTTGATTCCTCTCTCTTTCTTCCCTCTTCACCGTTATTTTTTCTTTCTTCACATTTCCTTCTTCGTCTCTTATTCTCTCCTGCACTGGCGTTTTGGACATGCGCTGATGTGCCAAGTACCCGTCTTGCCCGTCTTCAAAGACAACGCAGAGGAAAAAATTCATAATCACAGCGTTAACGGTCAGTGGAAATAGGTGACGGCGAACAGACACGAGCGATTAGTATCAAAACACCGGTGCCAGTTCCTGTTCCGCTGGGGCCGCGGATGCAAATAAGCGGATTGCATATCTTGAGCAGAGAATTGGAAGTATCGAACTGAAGAGGTGATTTTGTTTACGATAACCATCTTTCCTTGCCGCAAATCGGCGTTTTCATGGGGAAACTATTGCCTTTTGCGCGCCGTCTTTAGTGGGTGTTTCCTTCATTTCAACGTCATGCACGTTTGAGAACTGTATGTATATCGTAGCGTCCTAGGGCAGATAGGTGTTTATGGGGTGGGTATGAGAGATACTGAGAAGTGCAGAGTACAACTTCAGCCTGGGTCTCGCATAACGTGCTTCGCGGTGACGAATGTGCCCTTTCTGGTACTGCCGGTCATTCATTCCCTTGCAGCGAACATAAGCAGGAGGTGAAGAGACGACCCAAGCGGCCCTGTACAGGTAGCGAGTCTGTCTTGCCGAAGATCATGTTCGCTCGTATGTGCCCTACTCTATTATACACCACCAACCCCAATGCCAGCCATACCAAACGCCAGGAAACCAAAACCACTCTCACTATACCTAACGTCCATATCTTCGAAAAGTAAATCGCCGACCAGTGCCCTCAAGCACCATTACATTCCTACGCCCGAACAACCTCCACCGCATCCTCGTCATCACTAGGCTCTTAACCCCTAAGAATCTCGACAGCATCCTCAAACTCCTCATCACTAACCCCACCCATCTCCCGCTCAGACTGCCTCTGACCAAGCACCTCCTTCTCGCCCCCACCCCCCACAATCCCCTCCATCATGCGCTGCCCATACGCAACCCGGCGCTCGCGCACCTCGTTGAGATAGTGGAGCGTCAAACGCGCACACTCTTCCTTGGCCTTCTTCTTGCCAAAGATGTTGCGAACCTCGCCAATCGGCCCCTCGTGCAGTCCGCCACCCTTGAAGAAACAGGACACGCTGTGGAAATCCTTGTCCGAGGGGTGTGGCGTAAAACGCCATTCTGGGGTGGGGAGGCTGAGGACGGCTGCTAGGCTGGCGACTTGTTGCGCGTTGGACATGTTGTTGGGGGAGCTTGTGGAAATGGATGCTACGGTGGGAAACTTGCCAGGAGTAGAGGCCGGGTCCATCTCCGGGATGCTGCTGGGTTGTTGCGCCGCTTTCTTCTTCTTGATGCCGCCAACGGAGGCGACGTCTTCGGGCCAGACGCCCTGGGATTTGAAGTACTCGACGGCGCAGCGGGCGGCTTCTTGTCTTGCTGCTTTTTTGGATGACGACATTGAATCCAGGGAGCCGAATTCGCGGGCGTGGCCGTCGATAGTGATGAGGCAGGCGAAGCGGGTGCCGGACTGGTAGTCGTTGTACGTGGGCTGGGGGGAGGCGGTAGAGCGTTGGAACTCTAGTTGGACATCTCAGCGCTGCTTCAAAGGATTTGGGACGTGTGCTACATACCCAGAAGTTGACCAACGTAGTTCGGGCCCGACCCCTTCTCAGCCTTCTTGACCTTACCCTCATTTTCCAGCTCTTCAAGGATCTCCAGCGCCCGCTTACTCAACGCCTCCTTGGCCTCCTGCTTGCTGTTGAACTTCTTCTCCTCACTGATACCCTGCAGCTCCTTGGCATCCAGCCCCGGAAAGCTGACGGTAACCGTCCAGCCCTCCATGCCGCTTCCTCCATAGGTGAACAGCGGCTGCGGGATGCCCAGTGCCTGGTACTTCTCGTGCAGCCGGATCGTGTGCATGGACGAGCGGGCGCCGATAGCGAAGGGCGTCAGCGGCACCGAGTTCTCGTCTGTTTTGAATTTCTTAGACGGAGGCAGTTTGGCAGTATTCGCAGCCTCGCGGGCGAAGACCTGGGCGTCGTACTCGGACTTGTGCTGGTTGAGGAAGTCGTCCATATCCATGATACCTGGGAGCGGGGCTGTCGTAGTCATCTTCTCCTGATCACGCTTCGAACCGAACATGGCCGGCAGTGTGGGTGTGTCGACCTCTATGTCGAGCTTCGAGCCTTGCCGTACGTGTTGCGCCCGACGATTCGGTCCTTGGGAAAGAGAATCGCAAGTATTGGCAGCCAGACTTGAAGCAGGTGGGCAGGAAGAAGGCACAATTAAGTATCTCTTCAGATCGTCTCCCGCTGCGCTCATAGCAAAGACGGTGAAGTAGGGCGGGTGTTTGCTGTAGAAGCTTGGGTGGAGACGAATTGGCGTTTGGCGAGGCAGGCCTGAACCTAATTGCGCTACATCGCGTTTGTTGTTTCGACGCGCAGATTGCGGAACGGGCTTTGCGGTGAGATGTTGGAAAGTCCGGATTCAGCGAATTTATTGCGCATAGTGGTTGTTGATGAAGTAACGATACTGTATTTGGGAGAACCAAGTGCTGAGGTTTAGGCCAAAGGTTGGGGTCGAAGGTTGGGGTCGAAGTTTCGCTTGCCCTGCTGCTTTGAAGAAAGTCTCCGCCCTCCGCCTGGTCATACCCTTTTACTATTCCCCGTTTGCAAAACACCACTCTACACCAATCAAAACTTGATACAAACCTTAGATCATCGGACACAGTCCCCTGAACCCATGACAGCCCTACTCCACATCTTCAGCCGGTCTCGTGCTCAGGTATCCTCCTTAGACACAAACGCAACTCAGTGGCGCCGCCATGTTCCAGCCATCAGCAAACGACAAACAAGTCAACTCAAGTATGAAGATGCTAGGATAGGCAGTCAACGGCGGTCAAAACGCTGAAGCCATCCAAGCAATGGTGATTATATTACCATTACTTAATATCCATCTTCATCCCCATACTCATATCACATAAACAGTCATAACATCGTGAAGCGTAAATCCCCATCCCCCGAAGCTAATAACCCCTAGCTCTCTGATCCCTCTCAATCAAATCCAACCCCCGAAACCCCAACCCATGCGCCTGCTCCTTCCTGCAATCCGCCCCAGTAGCACTACTCGCAGTATCCTCCTGGAACGAACTCGCCAAATTCCAAAGCCCATGCCCATGCCCAACATTGACATGTTCATCGTGCAAACCACGCGCCACCAACTCTTCCTCGGCCTTGCTAACCTGCTGATAAACGACTTTATGCCCATGCAGAACCTCCTGGCCATGGGCCGCCTGGTCATCGTGGGCGCGGACGTGGTCGTGCTCGAGACCACCGTCGTGCGCTTCCATGTAACAATGGGACTCAGCCGCATTCTCCAACTGGCTAATAAGATTCGCATAGCGCCAGTTCGGTTTCGTAGAGTAACAAGCAACATCATCAGCTGTGGCGGCGGCGTCTTGCATCTCCGCGCCACTTCCCACGGCGACAAACTGCCCGTGCTCACCTACAGCAAGCCCCAAGCCTGAAAACCCGTGGCCTTCCAGCCCGGAAAGCGCATGTAAGCCATCGAGCCCCGTGCTTTGAGTTGCAAAGCTTGAGTATGCCGAGAGGTTCATGGCAGGCTCGAAGGCGCTGGCGATGGTCATGTGGCCGCCGTTGAAGTCGAAGTCGTTGTCGTAGGCATGTAAGAGTGACCGTACTGTATCCTGGCTGTGCGAATTTGATAGCGCGAAGCTTTGCTGCGAGTAGTCGGTCGCGGTGGTGGGTGCGGAGGCGCTGGTATGCTTGAGGTCTGGTTGCATCGAGGCAAGGATGCCGAGGGAGAGCGGTGGTGGGTTTTGGTGCTCATGATGAGGCTGCAATTCGTATGCGTGGTGTGTTTGGTGTGCATGTTGGAAGCCCAGGGGTAGTTGTGAAGGTTGGGGATATAATGGAAGGTCGTCAGGTGTGGTTGTCGAGCCATCAATCGCGTCATTGTAACTGCACTTGACATCGACCGTTTTCGAGGCCATGTATTCCTCCTTGTGAATCCATTCCTGTTCCGCGGCTGTTTGACGGTTGGCGAAATTGACTGCGCGCCAGCTCATGCTGCCCACTTCTGTAGGGTTCCTCGTTTGCCGGAACCTCCAAAGGATGGTAAAGAGACATTGTGTCTTGCCCGTGCCAGACTCGATGCCGTAAATATCCTGTGTCGCTGTCAAATTTAGCAATGAGTCCCTCACATACCTCTCATCGTTGTGTCTGAGGCTCTGATATTTTGCCATCCGAACCACCCAGAACTGGGAGCCGAATGCGATGCGCAAGCGAGGGGCCGAGCCCTCCGAATCAGGCTCGTAGACGCAGGGCGTGCGATGTTCCTTCAGATCTTGCTTGACACTATCGAACTGTGGATCCGGGGTATTGTCTCCGCTATCGTAGAAGCGTGTCGTGCATTCCAAAGATTCGAACAGGGAGAGGTCGTGATGCGAGTGGAGGTAGATTATGGTGGAGAGTTGCGCATTTGGCCGCGCTTCTGTCATGACCTTGATGCTGGCATCGCAAACTAAGACCTTCCGGTCTTTCGTCCTCCACTCATCCATCTGCGACCGAAGAAAGTCGAACTCAGGGTACTGTCGGCGCCAGGAATCGGTATCTGTGACGTTCAGATCCTGTGTCCTGCCGTTCGATTGTAGTTGCGTGAAGTAATGCACCGGCTGATGGTCACCATCGACATGCATGATGAAGTCCGAAACTTCAAAGGGCAATGAAGCCGCGTTACTATCCAGGCCTGCACCCAGGGTAAGGCCTGGTAGCGGCAATCCACCAAACTGCGGCCAAAAGTGCTGCGGTGTGGACGTTGTGAAATCATATTTGGGAACATAGCCCGTGGGCTGTGAAGATTGGGGACCTCTCATGTGGGACAAATGATATGCATGAGAGGATGCGGCCCCGCGGTGCTGTGTCTTATCGCCCTCTCTCGTAGCCATGTAGACAAGTACTGTCGCACGGTTAGTCCAGTTCGGGCAGCCCCTGGCCCAACACTCTCAAATGACACCACAAATAGCAACAACAGAGCCACCACATATGCCGTACAGAAGTTCTTTCAAGTCTAATTCTGAAACTTGCTTGATCCATGTATGCGGGCCTGACCTTGACCGAACGACCGCATAGCGGATGGAGGGAGGGTGCGTCGATCGGGAGAAGATATGCGGAACACTGCAACTCACCAGCAGGGTTATCCTTCAGATGTGCCTTGAGCACCTGAAGGTGACTGGATACTTGCTTGCGATCTCGACTGATACCCGTGTCTCTGTAGATTGAATCCTGAATCAGCTCGTTCCGTCCTCGTAGTGCGCTGTCGAGCATGTACTTCTTCCGGCCCATCGGAGGCCATCGAACGAGTGCTATGCCATGCTCGTCAGCGTATGCGTCTTGGAACGTGGAATAGCGCGCAAATGCTATAGACAGCGAGCAAATGATGAGATAATAGCACCAATAGTGTGATGAACATAATGAGGACATGTGCTGGAGCAAGGTGACACGGCTAACTCACCTCTCCAGAAGGCATGCTCCAGAAACTCAGGCCAGACAGTCTTGTCCTTTTCGGGCTTGTCATGCGCTCTCATTCCCTTCTCTCTTCTCTCTCTCTCTTTTCTCCCCCTCTCTTGTTTCTCTGCTGCTTCTCTTGCAATGACTTCGTTTGGAGTCAGCACAGGCTGCTTCTCCCTGTACTTCTGATATTTGTCTGATCGTTGGAGCATCTTGTATAAACGTTCGAGTTCATATCTGATCTGCTCCTCGGGTCTCTCGACGCCAAACCCCGCCAATCCGACATGCTGTGCATGGACATTGCCAGCGAAGTAGCTCCCGACTGGGACGACCCGCTGTGCATAGACGTTCTCGGTTGGGCTAGAACTACGTGACTGCTTCAATAGAGGTGTGCTGGTGATGTTGTGATGTTCATGCCGTCGGTTAGCTGAACGTTCCCGAAGGACGCCTCGATGTTGTGATGAGGAGGCATCCGCCGCTAGTTCGTATGGTAGGTGGTGTTGAAGTTCCATAGCGCGCTGTGGCCTGGAATTACAGACGGAAGGAATGATAAGGGTAAGGATGTCGACCAAGGCAGAATGCAATGGATGTCAGACAGCTGGAGCAATGAGTGACTAAGGATTATGATGAATGAGAGAGAAGATAATGTACTAGGTATTCGGCAAAGGTCGAGGTATACAGATAGTTTGCAACGATATAAAGATATGGTCCCAATGACCACTCCCGGGCAGGACTACCTGGCAAGCAGGTAGCCATGGCACCGACTGTGGGGTACGATACGGTACCCGCTATACTATAAGTGGGAGAAGGGTCCAACAACAAGGTAACATGGCATTACCATAAGATTAAGATAACATGTTTCGAACTTTCATCGTTGTCACCAACAGGGCGCCATTTCGCTTGTTGTCCAAGTAATTATATCCACCGCAATTTCTTCGCCTGCTGGAATGGTAAATATTGCCTGGTTAGCAGAGGGAGCAAGGGCATCGAGGCGACGGCAGTCTGATCGTTCGCCATCTGATTGAACGTGTGCGAGAGCAGCTACGGAATGCTCTGAACAAGAATAAATGTCAGTGGTCGTGAACAAACTACGTCAAGTCTGTATGATCGACAAACGTCTCGTTTGTGGCTGCCTTACTCCCCATGTTTTAGAGTAATCCGAAACTCGGTGTGGTGGCCATGCCCATTGTATCAGTCCACTGTAGGTAGACAGGGCCGGGGCTTAGACAGCGGTGAACTAGGCATAGCGTTCATATGCGGCGGTGTCGTAACGCTGCTACTTTGAGTATACCGCGGCCAAGGGCGGCCCCGCTTCCTTAGTCAGGACAGCAAGGGGTGGCGTCAAACCTGATGGTGTCGCGCCCGCATCACTCCTACCAGAATAGACTCGCGCTCACTCGTCTGGGTCATCGGTGCCTGCAACGTTAAACTTCTTGCGACCACCTGCTGTGAGGCGTTGGAGGGCGACCTTGTTGGCCTGTGCTCCCACCTTCTGTTGCATTTTCTCCAGTTCTTTCTCAGGGTCATCCGATTCGGTTTCAGCGAATGCAAGAACCAATCGTCGACCCAGCAAATGCGTGTTTTTCAAGGCGTTCATAGCGTTGACGGCGTCGCGTTTGGTGGTGAACTCGGCGAAACCAAAACCACGCGACGACGAATCAAACTTCTTGGGCACCCTGACAGACCGAAGTTGGCCGTAAGGAGTGAACAGAGCGCGAACATCCTTTTTCTGCGGCCTAAATTAGCACGCGCTTTACAAAGTAGTAAAGGGATCTTACGCTCGCTTCGAAGGGCAAGTTCTTGATGATAATCTTGGTGCTGGCCGCCTTCTTCGCCGCATCTTCTTGGCGACGCTCCTCAGCTGCATCCGCACCCTTGTGAGACGCTTTGATCTGCAACTTGTGACCTTCGAGATCATGCCCGTCCATTGTTCGCAAAGCCGCCGAAGCAGTCTCGGGATTGTTGAACTCGACGAAGCCGAAGCCCATTGATAGTGCGCCTCGCTTCGGGTCCATCTTCATCTTGACCTTTGCACTCCGGAAACCGGTCAAAGGCTTGAATGCCTCGGTGAGACGTTCGGTTGTCGTGGTGAAGTTCAGGTTGCGCACATACAGAGTTGCGGTATTAGTTGCCTCAGGTTCCGGAACATCTGCGAGCAGATCCGTTGCGGAAAGCTTCGCGCCAGGCTGATCCGAAGGTGTGACTTGCGGCACATTGATAATCACACCCCCCTTGAATAGATCCTTGGGGGCCTTCTCCAGATATAGAATGGAGTCCTTCATCTTCCGGTACGACAAAGACATGAAAGCTGTCTTCGCTTCCGCTGGATTGGAGAACTCGACGATGGCTGTCATACCTGTTGGTGGCATTAAGAATTTAGTCACAGTGCCATGCTCCTCAAATAGCCTGCGTAGCTCTTCGGTTGTCACACCGTGCGGAACGTTCTTGACCAACAGGGCGATATCACCCTTCGCGCTTCGTTGAAAAGCTTCCAGATCAACACCGTGCTGAGCAAAGTATGCCTTTGTCTCCTGAATGATGTGTGTCTCGGCGTGGGCCTGCTTCACAGCCGCATCTGATGAAGTTGGGTCGAGCAGTTCAGATTTGCTGATACCCATACGGCCTGCGATGGTGGACATGACTGCATCAGCCTGGCAAATGTCAGTGAGAAGATTGCCAAGATAGTGCAAAGACACGTACATTCAGATACAGCGAGTTCCAATTGAAGGTAGCCTTGACAACATCTTGTTTACGTCTAATCTCCTTTTGCTTCTTCAAGGGGAGTTTCGAGATCTCAAACTCATCTAGCTTGGTGTCCTTCTTGGCTTTGGCGGAGATAATGTGGAGAAGACGACCCTGGAAGATGGTGTTGTCGTTGTCGAGGTACGCTTCGACTGCTTCGTTGGGATTTTGAAACTGCACGAAAGCAAAGCCTTTTCCTTTGCCGTCGACCTTCTTCAAGGGTACATGCACCTGTTGTGGTCAGCAGCGGCTCGTTCAAATGACTACAGGTAGGAGGTAGGAAGATTTGCCGCTATCAGATAAGAGAGACATCTACTAAAATACTCTCACAAGTTAACCTCAAATGCCGAAGCATCGGTTGTCCCTATCTTGACGTTCATCATTGCATGGGCGGGGTGCAATAAACAAGAGATGAACTTACTTCTTCGAGAGCTCCGTGCTTGGAGAATTGTTCCCGGAGCTCGTCTTCGGTCACTTCGAAATGCAGGTTCCGGAGGTAGAGTCTGCCAGTCTGTCGGATGTTGTCCTCTTCAGCCAGTGCAGCATCTTCGGCCGGCGCTTCTGCCGGTTGTGATGGCGTGGGCTCGGCCTCGACGGCGTCTGGTGATATGCGCGCATCGTGCTGTGCTGGTGGAGCCGGCGCTCCTAGCGGTGGTGCGTTCGCCGTGGGCGGTTCGTCGTCCTCGACCAACTCCAAAACCCTGTTCGTCCTTGACCGCAGCCAGTCCGCGTCGGACACGGTTCCCTGCTCAGCGGCCGGTGCTACCTGGATGTCTTCCATGGCTTCAGGTACGTCTGCAGCTTCTACTTCGCCATCTTTCGTCATCTCCTCGGTGGGCGTGGGCTGTGCTTTTGCGGGTATGGTTGTAGGATCTGCAGCAATCTTGGGCTTCTTCGATATGACCTGGTACTCACCATCGCTCTCGTCTTCGGGCACGGCAACTTCCGGGACAGCCTCCGCTGCAGCAGCGACATCAGCGCCATTGACCTGGACATCGCCATTGGCCCAAAGGCTGTTCTTCGACGGCGGCTGGTACACGTCCAGGAACTCCTTCAGCTTCGGGTCCTGCGCGGCCTCGTCGCGCTTCCGCTTGAGGTCGTTGTCGTGCCGTGGGGCTGTGTACTCGTCGCCGATGGGCGCGCTCTTCTCGAGCTTCTGCTGTCGCCGCGACTTGGGCAGTTCCTTGTCGGCGATCTGCGCAAATGTCAGCCCCGCCCACCGCCGTCATGGTCGCGAAGGTGCCTACCGGACGCGCAATCTCTGCGTAGATCTTGGTGAGCTTGATAAAGGTCTTGTTGAAATACTTGACGGCCTGCGCCGCGTCTTCCGGCGTCTTGTAGCCGACATAGCCTATCCGGCGGTGCGGGAAGAACTTGACGTCGGTGATGGGGAACTTAGCAAAGTGCTTGCGAACATCGTCTTCGCTGAAGGTTGGCGGCAGTCCGCGCACAAAGATGCGTGACGACTCCATAATATGCACTGCCCAGGCGATGTCTGAGTGAAATTTGGCGTCAAGAAAAATTGTCGACTGCATTTCCGCACTAGCGCACGCTAAAAACGCGGCGCAGAGGCCCGAGCGTCTGGCCGTGAGAGCGGCTCCTCAAACACGGACGCACGCCTACAACAAAGACAAAGCCGCACTCAACTCTGCCATCAGGCCACTCTCCACTTCAGGACATCGAAAATTTACCTGCTCCCACGTGAAAACCATCCGAGCCGACACTATGGCGAGCGAAAAGTCAGATACGCACAAGCAGGAGGGTAAGAAGGCCATGTTTATCCCGGCACTTTTGCCAAAGCACGAGCTAACATCATGTGCAGCCCAGATCAAGTCGGCGGATATGGTACGGAACAACAATGTATTCGAACACGGTACTTTGCTAACGTGAAAACAGAGTGAGGAGATGCAGAGCGAGGCCATCGAAGTCGGTAAGATATACACATTCCAACTGCGGCTGATTGAAACGTTGACACCTTGTAGCACAGCAGGCCATGGATCAGTTCACTATCGAGAAGGTGGGCCGCAAACATCTAGGATTGCCTGGAAAGCTTTGACTAACATTGGTGCTACAGGACATTGCCCAGTACATCAAGAAAGAGGTAAGGCTCGAGGCTCCGGTCACCCGCCTACTTCAAAGTGAGTGCTAATTTCTGTGCAGTTCGACAGCCGGAAGGGCGCCACATGGCACTGCATCGTGGGTAGGAACTTTGGAAGCTTCGTCACTCACGGTATGTCGTCGCTATTCACAAGCAGCCAACAAACACGTCTAATCTCCCACCAGAGACGAAGCACTTCATATACTTCTACCTCGGTCACTGTGCCATCTTACTATTCAAGACGCAGTAGGCGCGCGTAACTGGATCAAACCCTCATCTCGATTTAGGCTCTAGGATGGCTCGCTGTTGATTTGGTGTGCTTACCTGTGTAGAGGCCATTTCTCTCGTGTGTGTGGTGAGCACCGGTCTTTCACAGGAGTTGGGGGTTGCTGCGATTCGATGGCCTTCTTCTCATGGAGGCACAAAGCCGATGCTACAACATCTTGCTCATAATGACTGTCACGAGTCTCCTTTCCACACAAATGGAGGCTGTTAGATACCACAATCAAGCGTTCGTGCTCACATACCCATTGTTTTGCACGTGATGTACGTGTACGTTATGATCTAGCATCCCGAGGTCCACCTGCGCGTATCGATGCGGCGCTAGCCATATGGGGCCTCAAGCTAAGTGTGGCTGTGTGGCTGAGGGTGACGCAGCTTCCTCGGCGCCAATGTTCTTCATTGTATACATTGAAGCACTTTGCCGCAGCATTGCCTCTTTGACCATTGCAGATACACGTACTCAGCTTTACGGACCCCTTCATCTCTCTCACGCGACCACACCACATTGTTAGAAACCAATAAACAACACCCAAACCCAAGACACGTTCCGAACCTCGCCCGTCGCACAGGCGTCACCCCACCGCACGACCTCCGCCCCAAGTAACACCTTGATCTACGAACAACACCTACCCGCCCACAAACACCAGCGCGACGGGCGCATATAACTGGCAATCATGTTCTTCTTCTTCACCTGTGGAACACACAGTACGTCCTCCCAACCCCAAACCACCAGCCAGCGCTACGAATCTACACGGGAGCGCGTCAAGCTTCACCACATTTTACTAACGAGACGATAGCATTCACATCCAAAGTCTCCGGCGCAGAACATATCACTGTCCAATGCCAGAACTGCGGAAACTTCAGTGGTCGGTAAGTCTCCCCTACATCTCCAACTCCATCTCCCTCTCGCTCCTACATCCCTCCCCTTCCCACCCCCAGAACTCCCTGCTAACACGAACACAGTGTACTCAAGCGGTGGCAATGGTTCACATTCTGCTTCATCCCGCTGATCCCCTTCTCGCTGAAGCCCTACAAGGAAGTCGGCTGCCATATATGCAATTTCTCACAGGACATCAAGTACCGGCCAGATGTGCAGCAGCAGATGGGCGGAGGCGCACAGGGCGGCGCTGTCATGATGGACAATGGGCAGGGCCATGGAGGGGCCCCGGGACCGGGGGGGCAGGGATATGGACCGCCGCCCCAAGGCGTGCCACAGTATAAGTGATCTGTGGGATCAAAAGTGGTGGCTAAGGCGCATGTCCGTTTCGGCGTTAGGGAGACGTTTGTAGGAGACAGCATGTGGCGGCGTTCCCGCACCGAGGGGTGTGTTACCAGCACGGACGTGAAGAGTGGCGCTTGTCTCCTTCCATGGGCTTTTTCTTGGATTTCAAGTCATGCCGGATGGCATGCAACGGCGTTTGGGATTCCCTATCAGATACCAGGCTCGTAGCATAAAAAATCTTTCATCTTGTTTCAGATCAGCTGATCAACCAACATTGATGCCAAATCAATCACCGGGTTTTGATACTAAACTACACTTCATTACCATACTCCAAGAATCGCCTCTCATCTATCCCTATACCCACTCCACCCATTTATCATGTACACAAGAAGCAATGAGCGAGCTAGCTGCTATTCCCCCAAGACTGACAAACGGCTACCAAAGACTACCGCAGCGTCCCCAAACGCCAAATACTTCCTCTCAAAGGCAAACTGTAATAAAAAGTACAAGTGAGCCTGAAGGTCTTCTAGACAATCACGCCGCAGATACCTAATCAACCCTCGCCTCCTCATCCACCAGCTCAGCCTTCTCCTTCTTCGTCATCGGGCTCTTGTCGCGCTCCCCTCCCAGCGTGCCCTGTCTCTTCCGTTTGATTGAGGGCTCGAAGTCGCTCGCGGCCGGATTCAACACTGACGTGTTACCAAGCTCAGAGTGCGCCGTTGTACCGCTCAACGCCTGCGCAAGCTCAGATCCCATACCAGTGGTGTCGATATGCTGATCGAAGCTACCGAGTTCCTCACCCAGAGCACTGAAGAGTTGTCTCTCGAGACGGCCCGTGCTGTCGACGCTCGATATAGATGCGCCCGATTTGTGGATGGGCTTGAATGGCGAGAGCTTGTCGTTGTCCAGCGACGCGTTGCGTCTTAGGTTCGGGTCGATGGCGTCAACGTCGATGATTTCCACTAGGTCAGGGACCTTCTTCTGCATGTTGTTTGCGGATCGGTCCTGACCTTTCGAGGTAGGTCTCTGTGTCGTACTGGTCTCAACGCTCAGTGCTGGAAGTAGGCTCTGATCATGGCGCATTGCTTGGTCCGACAGCTTTGGCGAGTCAGAAGTCATGCCTTCTTTCCTGCTCCTTATGTTCACGGTCGAGGGCGCATGCGCGGAACCAGCCTTGCCTAACTCTGTCCATGGAGGTGGCGCCTCGCTCCGGTTGAATCGATACATGCTCGAATTAGCAGACGGGTCCCTCATTGACACATCGGAGCCGAAAGTAGGCAGCCTCTGAGAAAACGGATTAGGCGTTGGGACACGATTGGCATGCGGATAAGGTGTGGGTAGCCGCGACTGCGAAGGAGGGCAATTCTCTTTGTTGCTGGTGATGGAAGGATGATACATCATAGGCGGCCTGTCCTTCAGTGTATTATGTGGATATTGCTGGTCTGGTGATTGCTTGTTTGACGCATTTCGCAGCGCACTGTTAAGATCGGGATAGGAAGATGTACGCGCCATGGCTGCTGACGAAGGATGGTTCATAGGTGGAGGAGGTCCCATTTTGGGTGGGTAGTAAGCGTGAGCAGTAGGCGGACGACCAGCGTGTTCGTGACGTGTAATAACAAAGTCCTGCGGCAGTTCCCGGCTCTGCTTCGGTGGACTGATGGCCTCGATGATCTGCCCAAGTTGGTCATCTCGAAGCGTCACGACAAGCTGCCTCTCTCTCTCCTTCCTTGGCTGGTGGTCGTCCCATTCTGTGCTAGTGCTATGCTCGTAACGTGGCATGGATCTCCACGGTGGAGCTTGTCTCGAAGAATGGGACGTGTACATGTAATCCGGCATGGCCATATCACTAGTTGAGCCTGATGTGGTTCGCTTCGTTGACCAAGTGCCCATACTGATATCGTCACCACTATCGCCGAATGGGGAGAAAGCGTCGTCCCATATGCCCGCACGAGCTCCGTTTTTAGCACCGACAGGTGGTTTCGCGAACTGTGAAATTGATGGCAAGTGTGAATGCGGTCTTCGATGCGGTTCAGGATTCTGGGGCCTGACGAACGTGGGCTTTGATGCATGCGATAGCGGTGACAGCATTTGTACGTCTGCCGCCTGAGTCCTGGGCTTCGCAGTCCATGAGACTGATGGCGACGTTGAAGTTCGCAATGACAGTGTAGCTCGATCGAGCGCATTAGGTAGATACAGCGGGTTGCGTATCGGCCAAGATATTCCAGCCTGCTCTAGAACGTCTGTCTCGCGTCAATAGGGAAATCGCAGTCCCGTCGTAATTTATGGGTGTACCTTTTGGAGCATGCTGGAATGAGAAGCAGACAATATCGTTAGTGGCACCAAGATCTAATTCGCCAGGACTGGCCGTCTTGCTGACCAACTGCTCGGACAGCATTATCCTTATCCGCCCATTGGGGTCGCGAGAATCCCATGAGTTCTGCATCAGGGTCTGTTGGTGGAAAGGCGGGAACTCAAGGCAAGGTTTGCGCTGGCTTGTAGGCTGTTCGACGGAACTAAGAGATCGCTTCTCGTGTGCTTTGCCATGGTCAGCCATGGTCAGCCATAGTGCTGGTCTTGATATGAGGTACCGATCTCTTGAGGCCATTTGGAAGCTATATCAAAGAAGCCGCGACTATTCTGGTCAACATCTAGCCCTCCACTTCTGTGGGAACGTGTGGCTCACAAGACTCTGGATCCATCGACAATGACCTGTACCAAGTATACCACCTTTTGGCTGGGCTTCCGTCGTGACTCGATTAGTGCCGAGGCTTTCGCTGCCGTTGCAGTTGCCCATGAGTGTACTGAGATACGGAATGGTGTCGACGGAGGAAGGGAGCTGATGTAGCTCGTCAGCGTCGGCAATTGGCGTCCATCTGCGCAAGCAACCCATGTTAGCTGAGACCCGAGGAATGTCATGGGAAGTGCCGAGGAGCTGGTGCAAGAATGTGGTATCACTCACATTCTTCCGGCGACACATAGCACGCAGTCTTGTACTCCTGTATAGGAACATGCGAGTCCTTGGGGAAGAGGATCACATCCCAGTCGTCGTATCGCATGGCAGGCGTGCGATTGCTGCTGTCCGAATCCAAAAGAGCAGCAAACAATTGGCAATTGTGCGGAGCGTGTGTTGTGTGGAGGAAGAAGACGACGTGTGTTTGTAAGACGAAGGATAGCGCGAAGGGAAGAAGACCGCCCAGGACTCACAACGAGGAAGGCACGACTACCACCGCGGCGCGTCATAGCGTGAAGACCTCAACATCCAGTCTATCGTTTTCGAAATGTGACAGCATTACAGGAACTTGTCTGACGTGTCAGTGAAGATGCATGTTCGATTGCAATGCGACTAGAATGCGATGAGTGCAGGCACAGGAAAGAAAGAGATGTGACTGAACAGAACATCTCTGTATTACTATCGCAAAAAATTAGAGGGTCCTTATGGCGACCGACCGACCCGATTTTGTAGTATTTTCTCCAAACTCTCCAAACACCCCCAAAGAATTACACACACGCACCCTCAAATCGGTGCTATCTTGATAACAACACTTGGTCCAATCACGCCAAATCCAATACAACATCTTTCCAACGCCTTCTCTTGCACATGGGTATAGCGTTTCAAAGTATTCGCCAGACGCCTTGCTGAGGGACAAAGCATTTCATTCCCAATAGTACCGTGCGCGCATATCGCGTTGTGAAGTGATCAAGTGACTCCAGAACCCCATGCTAAACAGTATGTAGTGTGCGTATCATCGAGCGATGTTCGTGGGGAAGAACTACTGTTGGTGCGGGAGCTGATGCGAGAAGGGGCCGCTGAAGTCGCCAGAGCCGTTTGCGCCAGCTCCTGGGCCCGTGGGACTGCCGTTCTGGGACCTGTAGGCGGAGCCGGTGCCGGTGAAGGGGGTTAGCCCGTGAAAAGCGCGCTTCTGTGCGTCGTTTCCAGTGCCGTTCGAAGCACCGTTGTGGACTATGTTGGCAGCACCGCTCGAGGCGTCATTTTGTCCGGTATTATGGCTGCCAACATGAGCCCCGTAGGTGAGCAAGCCGCCGTTGTAGCTATTGACCAACGGGGATGTGAACGGGGAAGTCTGCGGCGGGACGGCATAGCCACTACGATGAGACATTAGCCAAAGGGCACTTGAAAATCTGCGAAGGCAACGATCCCCACGCATGCCGACAAAACTTCAACACGCCAGCGAAGGAGATATTAAAAAGCACTTCAAGTAAAACGAGGTTAGACGACTCGAGCAAGCAAGCAAGCAAGCAAGCAAGCACGCAACTAAACACGCAAAGAATAGAAGACTCGTGTGATTGGAATGATAACCAATCCCGCCCGTGGTAATGCACATTCGTGAAAGAAAGGCATTCGACAAGAAAGCAGCATACGCCCTATGCATGACTACCTAGATCCCATGATGCTCCCTGAAGTAGCTCGCTGAATGAAAATCCGGTGTGGGAGAAAGATGACCTGTTATACAAAGACTCCCTTCTAAGGCCCTCCAGCAAGATTGGTGGTCAGAAAGTCGATAACTTTTGGAGAGCCGTCCCGTGTAAAAGAACCAAATCGCTCGAGAGTCGTTATGACGGGTCATGAAAGGGGTCATTGCAGTATAGCCAACGGGCGCCGTGCAAGCAATACAGAGGAAAGAATGCGCTTACTGTAACCGGATCAGCATTGTCAAAGGGTGACGTGGATGGTTTCAGAGTGTCTTACCTTCATAGGACCGTAACCGCCGCCGCCATAGTGTTGCGGAGGAGGCATGCCCATGCCCGGGCCGAAAGCAGCGGGCGGAGGTGGTGCAGGGCGGTAAGGGGTACCAGCCGGGCCGGAGTTGTTCTGTGAGCGGCCCCAGCTAAGACGAACGCGAGAGTTGCCAATCGGGTAGCCCTGCATCTGGTTGATGGCCATCTCCGCGGCGTGACGCTGCACGAACTGGACGAAGCCACATCCCTTGCCTGGGGGGATCTTGACGTACGTGATCTCGCCGAAGCCCTGGAAGAAGGAGCGAAGCTCGTCCTCGGTGACGTAGCCAGACAGGCCGCCGACGAAGACAGTGGTGTTGTTGGGATCCGTGAACTGGTTCATGGGCTGGGCAGCACCGTAGTAGCCCATTGGGGGCGCGCCCATGGTGTACATGCCCATGTTGGGGCCGCCGGGACCGACGCCGCCACCTGGGGGCATGCCCATTCCACCGGGACCGCCAGGACCGCCGCTCTTGTTCTTGGGTGTAGCAGTGCTGATGCGCATGGGACGGTTGCCGCAATAGACGCCTTGCATTTCAGTAAGGGCCTTCTGCTGGTCCTCCTCGCTGGCGAATCGCACGAAACCATAGCCGCGCGACATGCCGCTGATTGGGTCGGACATGATCTTAGCGGACTTGGTGGACTGGTACTTGTTCTGGAAGAGCTGTACGAGGACGAACTCGGTAACCTCGGGGCCCAGGTCTCCAACGAAGATGCTAAACTCGGGTCCGCGCTCGTCACGGCTGTTTGAGAAGTCAGCATCCAGGCGTAGAAATGAGGCGCGCGGTGACACTTGCCTCCTGTCGGCGAGACCGCCACCGGAGGCCCAGTTCAGCTTGAAGGGACGATTGGAGTTCGGAATCAGGGTGCCGTTGAGCCCGAGGGCCTTTGCAGCAGCGTCCGCGCTGGCGAAATCAACGAAGCAATATCCAGCATTGCTGCTAATGCGGTAGTTAGCCTGGAGACTTTGCGGGGTGGACCCTGCGTGCTTACCCGGAGAACTTGTCGCGGATCATCTTGACATTGACCGTCTCGCCCATGTTGTACCAGATGCTGCGCACGAAGTTCTCATCGATCCAGGGCTCGAGTTCGCCCATCCTGCTCTCAGTCAGCACCGCGCTTCAGTGTGCATGGCATCGCGTGCGCTGGCAATGCACGAGGGACTCACCAGAGAGTCGTCTTGCCGGCACCCTGGCCATCACCGCCAGCGCTGCCCGGCGGGCCCATGTTGCCCTGGGGGAAGCCGTTGCCGGAGGTGTCCATGGGCTGGCCCATGTCGCCTGGCTGCGGGGTTTGGTTGTTCGGGTCGCCCTGGGGCGGGCCCTGCTGCTGGTACTGCTCATAGCCGCCGTTGAAGGACATGTTGGGCAGATCAAGCGGGGTAGTGATTGATTGGACTAGTGGAGGCGGGGGAGTAAGGGTATGGAGCTCTAACTATGATAGAGAATCGTGGTGGGGGCTATATTGTCTGCGACAGAAGGCAATTGTTAGCGTTGGTGAGAGGGCGCACACGGCCAGGCAGCGGGCGGGAGGTGAGGGTGCGTGGGCGGCGCCAGGCTGCACTTACCGCTTGGGACCGAGACTGCCGTCTATCACCGCGAATCGCAGGCGCGGAGTGCACACACGGACGACTACAGGCGCAAAGGCTGCTGGGAAGACTGGGACTACGAGGGAACTACCCGGGGGGTGGCGGCGTCAGTAACGAGTAACTCCGGATCGCGCACGAAGGAAGGAGTGTTGGTGAGGCGAGTGAACGAGAGGTCGAAGGGAATCTGGGCGGGCCGTCAGTAAGGTGTCTTGCGGCGAGGGATCACATGCAGCGGTTGCGCAAGGCTCAGGTCACGACAGGTGCTGTCGCAATATGGCCGGGCGCGCGTTTGATATCGCGACTCTCGTTAGTAAGAGAACGGCAGCGCGCATCGGAGTCCGTGCAGGCCGGAGACGTCAGTGGGCGATGCGCGCACACAGATGGATGCACTGCACTGCAATTGCTGCTGATATGTGTATGCGTGTGCACCAGATGTGCAGCGCCCGCACGCCAAGCCGAGATGAAAATTGCATACGCACCGAAACACTCAAGGACGCCGGAGGCCTGTGAAAGCAAACTCTCGCTCCAAACACCACAAGGCAAAGGAAGACTGACAAGAAGACCGCACGAAGACGAGCGTTCAGACGTGTATGGAAGAGGAGGCGGGTGGGGTAGAAGAGAGCGAAAAGCACAAGTGATGTGAAGACCTTCCAGGTGCCCGGCAGCCGAACTAGGCCGCAGCAACATAACGCCGCGTCCAGTGCGCCATCGTCCCCAGGTTCGTAGGCATCGCTACCGAAATAAGCTTTGGAGATCGGATGCATGGATTTTCCTGCCCCTCCGTCCCCAGTGGCTCGTCACCCCTCGCCTGCGAGCCTCGACAAGGCTGCCACGCCGTAGAGAGAGTCCAGATTGGCTCTCGACTGCTAGAAGAGCGGTGCGGCTGCACGATCTGCCTGTGCGTTATTAATAGAGGCCCACCCCTGTGCCGTTGCGATGACATGCATACCGTCGGCGGTCACTCGTTGTGGTCGCTGAGGGCACGGCGAGCCTCCTCTGTGACCTATCCGCGGCCTGGCAACTGTTGCACGCGTCCTGTCTGCGGTGCTGCGTCTCGATGCTGGGCCTGCAGATAGGCCCGCTATTTGGCACCGGAGACGAATCGAACGGCCTTACCGCCGAAAGCTGCTCCATCCGCTGCGAGTGGTTCCACCGCCTGCAGCTAAAAAACGGCAGCACAAATCACCCAACAAGGTTCCACTAGATGCATAGGGCGTCGATGGGCATGGGGAGCGACATTTGATACTCACTCACACAGTTAGTAGGCACGACTGAGACACTGGCATCACTTCACCAAGATTCAACAGAGGTCGACATTGGTGAGCTTGAAACATTCGACATCATTGATTCCAGAACAAGTCCTAGAAGTCTTAGAAGTCTTCTTGCCACACAGGATAGGTTGCAGATAACCTCGACAATATCTCTCAACCACACAAACACCACGTTATGCCGCCGCATGCCCCGTCAGCTTCTCTGGGATCCCTGCCGCCGCCTTGGCCTCGCCCAACTGCTCACGGCCCTCTGCGAACATCTTGTCGAAGTCGTACTCGAACCACCTGATATCCGGGTTCAGCCCCGCAAACTTCCACTCTCCGTCAATCTTCTTGTACCAGTGCATGTTGAAGCTGTGCGCATGGCCCTTTACCGCGACCTGTTTGCAGGTCTCATCGGTGTACCGCTGGTGAGGCACGCGCAGCTGGTGGTAGCCAGTAATCTCGTCCTCTGCAGTCTTCTCCCACCGCGTGCCGCCGATGAAGTGCTGCGTCTTGAGGAGGGGGTTGCCCAGAACGCTGGGGTCTGAGGCCATGGCGACGAACTCATCCGCGGGCATGTCGTCCCACATCTTGTTCAGGAAGGAGCGGTAGTCGATTTTCAGGGTCGGGGCGATGCATTTGCGGAGACGGTCCCAGTCCTGGGATGTGTGAGTGGTAAGCATGAGTGGAGGACGACCACTGACCTTGCTATCGTAGCTATCTGCCCATTCGTAGCATGCTGACTGGCAGCCCATGACATCTGAAGTTGTCAGTCATGCTCGCAGGAGGGTACGTGAGAGGACGAACCGTCAAAGGTAGGCTTCAACTCATTCTTCTCAAACATGATGGCTTCGATATTTGCTTGCTTTGACTCGAGGGCTGTCGTTTGGGTTCAATAGTGCGATTGTATCACTCCACTGTATGCTCCCATGGTCTTTATATCTACGGTAGTTCCCTGTCCCACCCAGACTGTTTGCTTCAACTTCGCGACGAATGGCTTCGGCTCCCCACGCTATTGACACCCGGCCTCCGTACATACGAGGCTGTTCCGATGCCGAACTGCGGTCGCAACGGGGCCGAATACATTGTGGAGGCGGAAGTCCCTGTGTCTCAACTTGATCGAGATATTTTCTCTTGCACCCAGGCCGTTGAGGATGAAAGTGGTGGTTGCCGTGAGGGGAAAAGAAGGAGCTTGGGCCACCTTCCTTCCGATGGCGCCCCGCAACACCAGCCGTCTCACGACAAAAGATTGCTAGCGCCTGACTCTCAGAACCTGCCTAGGTTTTTGTTGCGCTCGCCGATTTACATCCCTTTCATGAATACCTGGTTGCACGCACGCACGCTTAGCTGGTCGAGTTCTAACAAAGCGAGATGAGATCTACGCGTCTGCTTCGCGAATCGGTCTTGTCATCTGAATCCTAATACTGCCTTGAGGACCTTTTCAGCGAGCGTGCATTGTACTATATGATTCGCATGGTGTGAGTGAGATATTGACCAATCCCCAGCTTCAAGGCTGCGGCGCTGCGCCATGCTACATGCAGCTTATCAGCGCACCTGCGAGTCACTCAGGCCCTCGGCCTCGACGTCGATTCCTTATTTCCCTCCTTCTCCCCCATCACCCTCAGCGCACTCTAACACAACCATAAAGAGAAGCACTTATTTCGTTCCGTTGACGTACCAAAGAGTCGGATACGTGCCGGGGTAGCGTTCTCTGTTACTTTACATTCACCTTTATTTTACACCACTCGCTCAGCCTTCAGCCTTCCGTAAAGCTTTTACCAAGGCTACCTCCCAATCTTTCTGTTTTTGATATATATTTTTTGGTATATTCAGCCATGGAAGCCTGGAGTCCACCGTCCTTATGGGCTGTGGAACGCGATTCAGATGCTTCCATCAGACAATGCAAAGATCAAGCTCGTATATGTCAAGGCGACCCCGTGCAAGATTTGCGAGAACCTTTCATGGCGATACAAATCGAAAAATCTTGTCGTTCCGGACATACTAAAATCTGTTGATGAGCATGGATGAGCTGGATGTCTGGTCCTTTGCGGTATCCTGAAAACCTGCCCATCGCTATACAGTGGGGCCCAGACATCCTCACAGCGACTATTAGGTGAAGCAGTGCACTTTCCAATATATAAACCACGAATGCTTGTCATCTATGGTGGCTGGCGGACTGTATATGCATCGAAGGGTATATTTAAGACTTTGCATCATGCTCAGACGTAGGCCAACGATTCCAGTATAACACAATTCCTGGGGGATACCTTCTCTGCGTAATGAGTTGAATCTTCCTCAAGATACGGCAATTGGATCACGCCATTACACGTACCCTTTCGTGGCTTCAGAACTGCGACGAAGCGTATGAGTTGTGCAAAGATTTTCGCCCACATCTACCTTCACGAATTGTTCACATCAGAGGGAACACAAAGTGTCGGGTTATATGAATCCAATGGCGAGGTCGCCAAATATGTTTGTCTTAGCCATTGCTGGAACGGGGCCGACTTCATAAGAACCACCTCTTCAACTCTACAGCTCTATAAAGACTAGATCCCCTGGCAGAAACTCCCCCGGACATTCCAGGTTGGTGTTTGTTTCAACTTTCGACCGGGATTTACCTATTTCTGGATCGACGCCCTCTCGATAATACAGGACGATCTTGACGATTGGCGCTATGAAAAAAACAAGATGGTGCAGATATACTCCGATGCCCATCTCACAATTGCTGCTTTAGCGTCATCTGACGTCTCCGGTGGCTGTTTCCGTATAACCTTAATCATGATGCTTGGCATCATGAGCAAATACCTCTACTTGGCCGTGGGTGGGCCTTACAAGAGCGATTTCTTTCTCGGAGAATGGTTCATTTCACCAACGAAGAAACCATCTGTAAATGCAGGACTGAGACCGACTGCCAATGTGCTAATACCGCCGACGAGATGTTGTCACGTTTTGATTTCACTTCATCAAAGCTCACAAGATTGTTTTAAACTGCGGAACTTAATATGGATAACGTGTGGCAAAAAATCGATAAAGAGTACACTCGTCAACAACCGACATGTGAAAAATATATCTTCCCAGCATTGCAAGGAATCGCCAAACATGTACAACCCCATAAAAGATCGCTCTATTTGGCTGGGCTGTGGGAAGATAGCATCATCGAAAATCTGTTGTTGTACATTGAGATACAAGACCATTGAGACAGTCAGAATCTCCCGGCATTGGCATGCACCATCATGGTCATGGACACCAGTCATAGATCCTGTATCCTAGAGAATGCAGTCAGGGCTATTTATCCCGCTTGCTAACTACGTTACCAACAGCATGACATTGGTTGGTATCGATGCTTTCGGGGAGATCTCAGCCGGAAAAACAACTCTACAAGGCGCATGTATGCTCAATGGACAAATAGATCAGCAGAGCTAGGCCTAGAGGATAAGAAGGGAGTGAAGATTAGCCTCTGGTTACCCCTCCTCTCAGCCTCTCCGTGCGGCTCCGTGCGGCTCCGAGCTTCTGCATTTTAAGCTTGAAATTATATTTATTCTCCCCTATTCACTCTTAGGTATATTATACCTATCCTAGTTAGTACTATAGATCAACATAAGTTTGGTATCCATGTGGATATCCTTGATGATCCAATCCATCTATGACTTTCACTGCAAGATCATCAGGCAACACACTGACCCAACATGTCTACCAGAACATAGGCAACGAGATATACAAAACTCACACAGAAGCACATACACTATCCACCGACGTCTCATCGCTCCTCACTTCGCCACACGCCCATCTCTCGAATTGGGACCTCACATAAGTACACCAAAATCATACGTTCCAGCAGCAGCACCGTGAATCTACCTCACCAAACTGTCCACTCCCATCTCAAGCTTCTCAAATACGAATCTCCCATCCCCCTTTCACCAATCGAACCGCCCGGCGGTCATATGCCATCCAACTCATCACGCCATCTACCTTCCCAAATATCTCCGACAAAAGCTACGCGTCTTCAAAGCCCTTTCAACATCCTCTCTCGACTTGGTTAAACTGACAAATACACATAACTCGACAAGACCAGTCGCAGCAAACATAAGTACCATGCCTCGCACAGAAGCGGCCAGAGTATCTTTTCTCAGCCATGCTCCAGCACCTCAGCATTGAGAAGCACGAGGTGCTTTGTAGAGCTTGGGGTCGTTATGCCGAGGATGTGGGCTCCCGATCGAGAAAGGCGCTAAAGCGTTTGATGCCAGGCTGTAGGTGGTGGCATAGTTCTCCGGGGATCGAACAATTTTCTTAGACCGAGGGATGACTATGGGAAGACATCGACGTTTTGGTCTAACGTACGAGAAGATAGCCATACGGCAACCACGTAGATTTATGCTATCTACCTGTTTCTTCTCTTGCTTGTTCGAGATACAAATTGTCTCCCATCCTCACTCTCTCGATTCAAGCATATACTTTCCAGCTTTACGCCACAGTCTTTATCAGCATCTTCCGCCTCTTTTTCAAGTAATAATGTAGTGTATATCGAATAATAACCAGACCGACACTGAGAATGTTCAAATTCCTTTTTCAAATTGATCCAGAAACCACTATCCAACGTACTCCACCTCCTCCCCCCCCAACCCATGGCTATACAACTAATAAATAAAATACGCCTGCGTCAACGGCAGCGTCTCGGCTGGCTCCGCCGTACACACCACGCCATCCGCCTCGACCGTATACCTCTCGGGATCAACCTTCATCCTCGGCCTCGCATCATTAAACTTCATATCCCTCTTGCCAATATTCCTGCAGTTCTTGACAGCTTCCACCCTCTTCCGCAGCCCGTAGGATTTGACGACGCCAGAGGAGATGGACGCCTGAGAGACAAACGTGATGCTCGATTGCGGGACAAGCGGAGCGAACATGGGGCGCATGATGATGGGTTCGACGGTGGGGATAGACGCATTGGGATCGCCCTGGTGATGTTAGTGGCGGACATTATAAAAGAGAAGGGAGGAAAGAAGACACACCATCATAGCATACGAGCAAAACCCACTCTTAACCACCAATTTGGGCTTGACCCCAAAGTTCCCGGGCGTCCAAAGCACCAAATCCGCAACTTTGCCCACCTCGACACTGCCTATTAAATGCGCCATGCCCTGCGCAATACTCGGATTTATCGTATAC
Organism: Clathrospora elynae; assembly: GCA_010015635.1. Lineage (NCBI taxonomy): Eukaryota > Fungi > Ascomycota > Dothideomycetes > Pleosporales > Diademaceae > Clathrospora > Clathrospora elynae. The sequence goes on from ML976015.1 coordinate 259,194, forward strand.
TTGCTGATATACCTCTTGACCCTGAAATTATCCGCATTCGTACCCTCGTCTTCCTTGAGTGTGCCACGTTGGACTTTGTTCTTGTGCGCCGTGTTCCAAGTGCGTAGTATGACCTCGCCGCAGCGACCCATGGCTTGTGAGTCGGACGACATCATGGAGATGGCGCCCAGGTCGTGCAGGACGTCTTCTGCGGCGATAGTTTCAGCACGGATGCGGGATTCGGCGAAGGCGACGTCTTCGGGGATGTTGCGGGAGAGGTGGTGGCACACCATTAGCATGTCAAGGTGCTCATCTAGGGTGTTGCGGGTGTAGGGTCGCGTTGGGTTAGTGGAGGAGGGGAGAACATTGTCGTGCTCGACGACGCTGATGATGTCTGGGGCGTGGCCCCCTCCTGCTCCCTCGGTGTGGTAGGTATGGATGGTTCTGTTCTTGAACGCTGCGATGGTCGATTCGACAAAGCCAGACTCATTCAATGTATCGGTGTGGATAAGTGTCTGGATGTCATACTCGTCACACACAGTCAGGCATGCGTCGATGGCTGCTGGCGTCGTTCCCCAGTCCTCGTGCAGCTTCAGTCCGCAAACACCCGCCTCCGCTTGCTGCTGTAGGGGCCGAAGCTCTGAGTCGTTGCCCTTACCTGTGATGCCATAATTGAGAGGTAATTCATCGAGAGCTTGTAGCATCTGCTTGATGTGCGTCTTGCCTGGCGTGCATGTTGTCGCATTCGTGCCGGTGCTGCAGCAATCAGCCTCGGCTCGGGCTCATATCAAAACATGCTGAACATACCTGGGTCCTGTGCCGCCTCCAAGCACAGTCGTGATACCAGAGGCTATAGACTCATACGCCTGCTGTGGACAGATGAAGTGAATGTGGGTGTCGAAGCCACCTGCCGTCACGATACCGTGCTCGCCAGCAATGACATCCGTACAAGAGCCGACGACGAGATCAGGGTGGACACCATCCATAACATCCGGGTTACCTGCTTTGCCGATTCCAACGATGATGCCGTCCTTAATGCCAATGTCGGCCTTATATATACCACTCCAGTCGACAATCAACGCATTCGTGATGACCGTGTCCAAAGTTTCTTTATCCGATCTGCCTCCAGCCTGCCCCATTCCCTCTCTGAGAGTCTTCCCTCCGCCAAAAGTGCATTCGTCCCCGTACTTGGTCAAGTCCTTCTCTACCCTGATCCAGAGGTCGGTAGCGCCCAGTCTGACCAAATCGCCCGTTGTAGGTCCGAACATACTGATGTATGCTTGGCGTTCCATGGTGCACATGTCGATGTGTGCAGCATCGCCATGTGGTTCCGGTTCGTGTAGGAAGCCTCCGGATCTGAGCCTCTGTACGATGCCCTTGGCGACTGACATGTCCTCAATGAAGCCTGTTGCAATCATGTTTCCGCCCTTGATGATCTGTTTGCCAGCGATTTGTACCAGGGTGACCGTCTTGGTGTCGCCAGGCTCGAATCGTACGGAGGTACCCGCGGGGATGTCCAGTCGGTAGCCATGGGCGCGAATGCGGTCGAATTGGAGTTTTGAGTTCGTCTCGATGAAGTGATAATGGGATCCGACCTGGATTGGTCGGTCTCCCATGCTCGTGACCTTGAGCTTGATCCTCTTGCGTCCTTCATTCAGCGTGATTATGCCAGCTTCTCCCTTGACCGCTACTATGGCACCAGGCTGCTTCGTGTCCTCGTACACACTCGCATCTGGCAACGGGAACATGTCGTTCGACGGAACAGGCAGGAACGACCCATATAGAGCCTTCTCGAGATCTCCATCGTCAGTGGCCACGGGGTGGTGAACAGTAACGAGGTAGGTGCCGGTCGGGAAGGTGCCTTCGACCATCAGTTCGGCGAGTGACGCGACCACCGAGGGCTGCACGTGGCGGCGGCCGAGCATGGTCGTGCCAATGGACATGAGGTCCGCGACCGTGTGATTTCCATCGCGAATGAGCTGTACGCGTTCAGCATGCGACGGGGGATGCGCACGGAATTGAAGAAGGTACTTCTTGCAGGTTGTTCGCGATCAGCGCCTGGAGCGTGTTAGCAGCGTGTAAGGGATGATTCACACTTCTTACAGTAGCTTCTGAGTGGTTCAGCTTCACGCCTCGGGCCAGTCGCCGTTGCGCCAAAAGGCCAAGCTGCGAGATCACGAGCTTGTCGAGCTGTTACCAAAAGGTCAGCAGGGGCCAGCATAGGAAGATGCCATCGGCGCACACCTCTTTAGGACACAACTGCATCGTGGGTGTGATGTCTGACAGCCAGGAAAGACCGACTCGACGTGTATCGAGATCGTTTCCGACTTCATTCCATCCATACTTCAATGCAGACCCAGCGCTCTCCAAGCTTCACCGTTCTGGGTACATTGCGGGGTCGCTCCGCGATAAAGAGGCGCCAGATAAGGAAGCTACGCCCCGCGCTTCAAGCTATCACTTTGCCGCACCCACACACTATCGCCTTTTCATCCCACGCCATGTGAGCACTCAATCTGGACACGACCAATCAGTCTCTGAAATGCGGCCACTCACGAAGACCACATGTCAGCGTGCTGGGGGCCTTCTGAGTCTATCAAGAGCATGACCCATGGTCTCCTACTACCCAGGTGGTTACAAGCTGTTGCTTCTAAGTTTCAGACATCATGTAGGCCCGAATGAAGAGGCGCATCTTACGCCTCCTGTGGCGTTAGCCATCACGTTCACGGCCGCCTAATCCTACTACGGACTGTCTCAGTTTCCCCTTTCCAAACTCGTCCTCATCTCTCCTGTCTTCAAATCCTCTAGAGCCTTAGGATGAGCTCCTGGTTGCAGCGATTCAAGGGAGGGGTTGACAGACCTCAACAGCAAATGTCAGATGTCCCCACTCGAAAACGAAGAGGATCCATCAACGCACCACCCAAAGACCAGAACGTCCCGAAGAAGCGCCTTCAAATCCATCAGCGCTGTCTCTATGAGCGCATACTCCCAGGCAACGCCTTCATCTCCGCCCACGTGAACCGTATGCAACACGGTTTCTACGAGTCCAGCGCGCTGCATGAGCCGGCCATCGACAACATATATTTCGTTTCGGTACACTTTGTCTTCCATCCGCATGATCCGCGATCGCATCGCTTCAAGAGCGCCGACATCAAAGTATGCGTCCATGGCGACAATGATTCTCCTGCGTCTCATGAGGATCCAAGATACCGACCGGCCAGCTCGCACCCTAGAATCCTGAAGCATGCACCAGAGTTGATGTTCGGCGCCGTCTCGCCCGAAAACCTTCAGTGGAACTTCAGTTTGTCGAGTTCGTTAGGCGTATCTCAAGCACCAGTTTCCGCTACCCTGAACCCCTCTGGAGGCCTGAAGGGCAGCTACAAGGTCTTCCACATGATGAGCATCCAGGGCTCCATACGATCAAAGCGAAGCCCACTAGGACCAGAGTACGACATCGAGGACGCAATGGCTGTCTGGACGCTTGAGGAGAACGAGCTGCAGCGATCTGGCTTACCTCGCGAGTTCGACTTTGTGCTGCTCATACAGAAGCCAGACGACGTGAAGAATGTCTACTTGACCGTCGATGTGGACGCCGAGATTGAATCTTGGTATGGCACGTATCCTCAGTGGTATACGAATCTGTCGAGGTTCAGGCCTACGCAAGATTTCACACTCGACTTTAATGCTGATATCGGCCAACGCTTTCTTCCGAATGAGCCAGGGAGGGGCTTCAACTTCGCCAGCTTACCGCATCCTCTGGATGAGTATGTGATTATGCCGGGTACCGTGTATCCCACGAATGTGAGTGTCTGTTACCCTTGAGTGTGCGACTTGTGCTAATTGTTGCAGGACACGAAGCAAGAGGATGATTGGAGGTCAAACGGCAAGCCGAAAAACCCGAAGCAATTCCAATATAAGATGATCGACGATGACAAAGCCATCGAAGCGTCGCCCAGAACACCTCAAGCAGAGCGACTCATAACTCCTCGGAGAAGAAGCATAACACCCAGACCAACCCAAGACCCACAAAGCAGACACAGCTGGGCGCCCGAGAGCCTGAATGTGCGCGTCGTCCTTGAACACCAGTACCCTCAAGGTTCAGATTCACGACGCTTCTCGTACTCGCCTCTAAGCAACGAGCCCACGCGGTACCCGTCCATACGGCGCAGAAAGTCACGAACGGGGTTGAAGGAATATGGTGCAAAGCAGGCCTTGCACGAGATAGCTCAAAATGGGGCAGAAGCCAGAGTTGATCGATCAAGTGGAGGAGACAGACTCAGCGGACATATGTGAGGTGATTGTTGTGAGGCGTTCCATAGCACAGGCTGATGTTCGCCGCTAGTTGCGGCGTTCCTGCGTCTCATGACAGCGACAGTGACATAGTGAGATAAGCCTTGCATGGCAACCATTCGCCATGAATCACGACGAACATGCGGTTCGCAGCGACGCGGAGACAAATGGTAATTGCAGCCACCCTTCCGTTAGCGTAAATTTCATGGCGGCCAAACAAATATAAACACGACAGCCACGCAATGCTATCGCGTGTGCTTCACTGCCCTCACCATCTTCGCCGGATGATATTGCGCATTTTCACCTTTTCGTGCGTGATGACCAGCTGAAGTGAGACTCATCTCTCTCATCGCGCAATGCCGGTCGTGGTAGCGAGAGACATCAGTTCGGCAGTAGCCCATTGGATCCGCGCCTTCTCCGACGCCCCCACCGATGGGCTCTGAAACGAGATGAGGGGCGTTAGCAGCTCTCATCGAGGGCTGTTCAAGTGGCAGAGGTTTCTCCGCCGTAGTGTCTTGTGTTTCGGTGCTGCAGGAGCCTGCGAGGTTTGACTGGCCTGGCGGAGAAGCACGCTAAGCAGGGGCAATAAAACGACGTCCAACGCGATGGCTGCAAAGCTCTTTCTTCGCACACGGCGACCCGGTAGGCATTATGAGCATGGCAGTAAACGTGGATGCAACGGAAGTGTGTGGCCTGGCTGATGAGGTGACAACCCGACGGTAGTCTCAGGGCTGGGCTGGCGTTTTTCTCTAATAATGTACCTTTCTGATATTTGTTCGTCATCCCTCTTTCCACCAAGTACTCGGTGAGAGCATCGTGCCTGCCTTCCTCGTCTGGCGCCCATCCGCCCTCGTGCAGCGTGCCTTCCTCTTCGTACAAGCGGGATAGAGTCCGTAGCGTCATCTTCTCTTCTATTGGTTCTAATCTTAATCTCCACGTTCCTCTCACCTTCGCTGCCGAGTCCTGATCCCGCATCCTCGGTATTTCACACGTCGCCCTATCTCATGCAATACACCACCCTGGTAGAACACACGCAGCCACGCCTTTGCTTGACACTCGGATTCAGGGGAAAGAGCATCTTCAGGACATCAGCCCACTTCGACACGGTGACGAGGTTCGCATCCAAAGGCCCTTGAGGTTAGCCAGACTGGTCGTGAATAAGAAAGGCATGGCCCACTGACCAAACCCCCATTAGCTACTGGATCGGCCTCAAACTATCGAGACCCATGGCGTGGGTGTCGCAATGCATTCGCTAGGACCCTACTTTAGTGCGAAATCGAAACAACACAGCGAAAGAGGTAGATTCAAGTGGCCTGAAGACGAGGAAGGACAACTCGATTGCAGCATACACCAGTTCAGTCCAGATTGGCACACTACGGGGAACGCTTCCTTTCCACTTCGATATAGACATCTCAGATATTTCGGTGTCGCAGTACTATCGGCCACTAAACGGCTTGTGATCGCGTCGTGAAGGCATCCAGGTCTACCTGGACAGCTGTCGCTCACGCAGTGGGGATTAGCAGGGTTGGGCTCCAACGGTGAATGAGACCGGACGGACGAGTCGACGACGATGGCGACCTACCACCCCCACTCTCATTCACCGCGTGTGTCGGAGCGTGCCTCACCGCGAATCCATCCGGGCAATCCCATGACACCAGTTCACTCCCCGCACCACTCCGTGACCTCATCGATTTCCTCTCGAACTCCCATCCATACCCTCACCATCCACGAGTACCGCAAGCAGCAGCACACGCCCAGTTCGCAAACGGGGCCACCAAACGGCAAGACTCTTCGGAGGAAAGCTGCGGCGTCCACCTTGAACGACCTAGAGCGCACCCCTTCAGTAACGCATTCGACGCGGTCGGGCTCTGGGTCGTCATTACGCCCTCTACACTTTTCGCAGTCGGCACATCAACTCAAGTCGAACCAGCTGTCTTTCCAGCAGCAAACGCTGCTCGAGCTGTCCTTCCGATCGCAGTCAGCTGAGCCTCGTGTGCAAACCGGCAGCATATCAAGCATTTCCACCACCAACTCTTCCGGCAAAGTACGTCACTTCAATTCACGAAAAAGGCTTCCAAAGCCGCCTGTGGCCATAGGTCCTATACAATCCCCACCTGCGCTTGCAAACCTGAAGTCAACCCAATCTTGGCATTCACCGCCCCCGGCTGCTTGGAGCTTCTCTACAGAGCCTTCACACCCGAGTGACGCGCAAACAACGCCTACGCCCTCGACCTTTTCACTATCCCGATTCCCGCAACCGCCCCGCCTGATCGACCGGTCACTTTCTCCGCCACGCGATGAAAGAGAACCTGCGCGCATAAACGCGCTTAGCTTCACGACAACCGCGCCCGCGACGCCTCCCGCTACCCCCGCAATTATCCACTACCGCGGCGCATCTTTCAATCTTGTCAACCCGCACGATTCGCTGCTGCTTCACGAAATCGTCACGCCGTCCCGAGATTTCGATTCGAGCGACTATCTTCCGTTGCGGACGTCCGAGGAGTTTTTCATAGTGTCTGAAGAGGTAATACACTTCAAACCCCACACCCAGCCTGATTAACGAGCAAGTAGATGGCGCGAAAGAGAGCGGTATACGGTGATTTCCGCGCGGCGCATGCAGGTATCCGGAGACGCGCTGAGGACTCGCTCGACGGGTCCAACCTTGATCTCCCGCTTCCGCCAACGCCCGCTGCGGTCAGCCCGAACTCCTCCTCATACGCATCGCCGACGTACAGCCCGGAGTCTATCAATTCCCCTTCTCCTTTGGCGATCCAGAAGCCAACGAATGATTCGCGATTCTCTCTGAAGTCGCTAACCCGCAGTCTCACCAAGAAGCTGGGTAAGAGCCCCGTAAAGATCGATGGCGAGGAATTGCAGGATATGCGCGACCGCAGCGTTAGCATGGCATCGATTAGCATGGATGGAGATTATCCGCGTCCGCTCACGCGCACCTATGTCGCTACACCGCAGGCCTCATATTTTCCTGTCAGCTCAATGTCACCGACTACGCCAACTAGCCCCACAGCTTCGGAGGAAATTGCTGCTTTTTCACCTGGGCAGAATGAGGTAGAGCATCCACGAAGACATACCACAAATCTTTATGAGGAAAATCCGCTGGCTTCTATGGTACCGGACTATCCCTCTACTCAAGTTGGGCGGCTAGACGACTCCCAACTACCAAAGTCTGATGAAGGCGGAGTCTCGAAACCCTACTACGAAGATCTCGATTCCTTATATGCAAGCTCGTCTATATATACCGCAGATGGTCGTCACACCTCGAACTACCAGCAGAGCCTTTCCAGCAATCGCCAGAGTCATCCGTTCGCGCGCTACAGCGGTATGGATGCAAGCAGCTTTGCGAATGAGTACAATCGCGATAGCCTATACGGTTACAGCAGCTCTAACAGAGTCAGCCGTCAAGCGTCACACCCATTTACTCAGGAAATGTATCATCGTTCGGTGGATCAAACAGATCCCAAGACGGACACAATCAGCAAGCTTATTGACGAGTACAACCCTGAGGAAATGGCGACCATGCCTATGCCCACACGGGGTGAGCAAGCTATAGATGCGCATGGACTCGTCGCATCGGATTCTGGTACATTCGGGAAGACTTCGAAAATCGACCGTCCTCAGCCCGCGAGGGTTTCACCAGGCCTTGGTCGATTTGAGTTGGATCTGCGCCAAGACGCACAAAAGCACCACGATCGTGTCGCTCCGATCCAACGCGTGTTCGCAAGGCTACCTACGATTACACAACACCCAGGTTCACCCCCTCGTCAAGCGGCTCCTCTCGCGCCAGCCTTTGAGTATGACGAAGCACCCTTCATCCCTCCCCGTTCCGAGATGTCTGGAATGTTCTCGAAAGGATCGTCTTGCTCGTATGGAGATACCCGGAACCTGCTGCAGATTCCCCCGTCTGAAGGTTCCGCTCCGTCCGTCCCAGTGCTGGGTCTTGAACCGTCGTCATCATACTCTCAGCCAGGGGATAAATCGCTCGAGCCTTCATCGCCATACTCGCAAGCGGAAAGCCCGCAAACTCCGAAAGCAGCGCTCGATCAAGCCGAGCAGATTTTCCATGACACAGTTACCAAGCACCAGCAGAGCAATAGCAAGATACCAGCGATGTGGGCTAGGCACAACTCCGGGAGTCAACTTCTCAGTAAGACGGTCTCAAATCGGTCTTCAGGGAATGTACTAGACCCAAATTCCCTCGCTGTTCATGGTGACGGGGTTGCTATGCAGGAGAAGGCGGACTGGGAGACTATCGGTGGAAACAGTCAAGGAGGTCACGAGTCGCTTGGTAGTATCGCGGACTATAGTAGTAGCGAGGGCACGCGGAACAGCCTCGGTCTCAACTCAGATGGCTCGCTTCCGTTATGGGCGAAGCAGACCCCCCCTCGAGGTCCTTCAACTTACTACAGCCACCCGAGCCCTATACACATTCATCCTCACCCATTCAGTTCGTCGCCACCGGACTTGAAAGCTCGTGCGAGCGTTCGCACCGCGCCTGGTGCATCATCTCCGCCTCAGGCTTCTAGCCCTCCAGCTTCGAAAACTGCACCATTGTTCCCGTTATCTGCTCATCCTGAGGACGTTCTAGGACGTGGTGCTGTCGAACAACCGTACGCTTTTGCACCTTGGGCAGATCCGTACGCGTTCAGTGACAAGGAGACACAAGAATTGCTGGCTTCGGGTCCTAATGATGATGTCATTATCGATGCTGAGCCAAACGCGCCCAAGTCACGTGCGAGCGTTGACTATGAGCATCAAGGCCGCGGGATGGTTCCAATGACTAGCTCTGATGAGAGCGTCTTCGAAAAATCTACCAGACTGGAACGCGAAAACACGTTCGAGAAGCTATGTGTTGTTGGACCAAGGGGTAATCTCACGGGTACCCCTCGAGGAACTGGCATGCATGAGACTGGCAGCAGCGTTGCAGATACCAGTAGTCCAGGCATAAGGCTGAGTTCGAGTGTTGGTCGCCAAAGCCCTCGCTCTGACTACACCGGCTTCTACGCTTCGCCCTTCCCGGCTGCTGGCAGCGTGACCCGAATTCGCCAATCTCGGCCAGCCCGCATCCCGGAGCCCGAACGAACGTCCTCTGAGAGTACGCTCTTTCCACGTTCACAAGGCTTGGATCCGGTGCAAGAGACCTCTCAGCTCCCAGGCGCAGGTCATCGTCAACACCTACGGAACTCAACGACGTTTCAGCGTGCAGCACGTCGCACGAGCCGGACTGCCGTACCGGGACAAACAAAGTTGCGACACATGTTCCTTGCGCCAGAAGGCCGATCAAATGTCTCTTCCGAAGGCACTCACATCTCTCACTTCATGGGCGGCAGCGGGCGACCATCAACAAGCGACACAAACACGCCTCTCCGTCCTTCACAGCTGAGCATAGACACATACCCTGCCACTGCTCGGACGGTCATTGCTCATGAGCACTCGCCCCATCTCCTCTGTGTAGAGCGAGAAGCAAACCCAGAGGATGAAGCTCGCCGACGCCGGCTATCGTGGTTCATTCTCGCAGCATTCTGCATACTTCCACCCTGTATCATCCTCTTCCGCTTCATGGGAGATTCGGTCATCGCGTCGCTTACGAAAGGTCGGCTGGGTCACTGTACGCCTGAGTCGAAGAGGACTGCACTCATTGCTGGTATCGCCGTTAATGTTGGCCTTGTCACTGCAATATTGGTCCCGATCTTGATTGCGCATGCGCTGAAGGCTGTCTGAGGGGGCTAAGGAAGTGGGAAAAAGAGGGTAAGAAGGTTTATTGTTAGTAATTTTTTTTAACCGGGCTTACGCACATCAGTATCATCGCGAAGTCGAGCGTTCTCGAACTTATTTTCGATCAACGTCGCATCCGAATCGCATACTCCGCAAAGGATATGCAACCTACTAAAAGTTCTTAGGACACTTGTCGTTGTCGCAATATCAAACTAGTAGCCTGCGATGACGGCCCCATTTCTGTGGCGTTCATTCTTTCTTGAGAGTTTCCTTTTTGTACTGTTTTGCATTGCATGGTCCGGCGTTTGGTCGACCTCGAAGATGCCCCTTGGCTTTTCACTTATGAGCGCGGCCTCGGTTCGGGTTGCATAATTGGCGGATGGGTAACACCCTTGAGAGCATATCCGGCTAGGCAACGGTGGCGAGCATTCTTCTCACAGTGCTCATTTTTTTTCAGGCGGATCTGGCTAGGTGGTGGGGAGGTTTCACATATATTGGGAAGCGATGAGAGCATATGAAGCATAGCGTAATCACTCCGAGATATGATGGAGGCAATTGAAGAGTTCAAAATTCGTTGAAAGTCCATTTAGGCAAATGATGTCGTATTGAGATCCTCTGTCATACACGACGCATACTTGTAGGGTATGCTAATACGGGAAGAGAAACAGCCAGTGAGGCAATTCATGCCTACCTACGCAACCTCCTGTTCAGGGCTGGCCTAATCCTTGGAGTTTCCATCGTATGCTCATCCAATACACGGGGACGTAGCATTTAAGATATGAATCTGTCGTCGGAACATATTATAAGCAGATGGCCAATATATTAGTTTCTCGTGTAGAAGTAAATAGAGAACTGGAACATGTAACTGTGGTCCAAAAATAGGCAATTACGAGGATCTGCACTGCATGGGGAGTGCGTTACAGAAGTTGAAGTTAGTGGCGTATGGAGCTTGGACCCCTGACACCTTCCAAAACTCCTTGACAGCTCGAGCTACATAAACATCGCCATTGCACACAAGGCACGAAATCCTTGGCACAATCCTCAGCTACCCATACCTTTAGGCTTCTTGCTACCTTTTTGACTCATATTCAAACGCTCAATAGTCGACATGGACTCGAAACACCAATTAATACCGTCGGAACCCCCACCCTCTTACGACGAAGCACGAAAGTCACCCCTTGCGCATAGCAGATCACCGTCAGGCACGTCAGGGGTGAAGAGACCGCCGCCAGGACCTCCCCCGCCGCTCAATCTGCCATTTCTGAACGAATTGAGAAAATCGAGGATCGTGCTCGCGTCTGCTTCGCCGCGGCGGAGACAGCTTCTAGCCCAAGTAATTCACCCTCTTCTAAACCCCTACGTCGCCCCAAGCCTCACACATGATCATTAGCTAACAAACCAAGATCGGCCTAACCAAAATCGACATCTGCCCCTCAAAATTCGCCGAAGACCTCCCCCACTCGCTCGGCGCGCTAAACTACGTGCTCGAAACTGCGTCCGCAAAAGCCCACGACGTGTACAAGACCGAGATCAACAACACGGAGCGCGGCGAGCCCGGCATCGTCATCGCGGCCGATACGATCATAGTATCGCACGATGGGCGGATACTGGAGAAGCCCCGGAGCGAGGCAGACCATATTGCTATGCTGAAGATGCTGAGGGATCAGGGCGAGCATAAGGTTATGACTGCGGTGGCGGTGATGCGGCCGCTGGAGAGTGCGACGGAGCCGGGATATAATATGGAGACGCATGTTGAAGAGACTAATGTCAAGTTTGATGGTGATGGTACGTCTGTATTTCCCCTACTTGCTGGGTTAGGCTATCGGAGGCAGTAAATGGAACTTCAAGCTGACAGGGTATAGTCTCCGACGAAACGATACTCGCATACGTACGAACACGCGACGGCAACGACAAAGCTGGCGGCTACGGTATCCAGACGGCGGGCTCCATACTCATCGAGCGCATAGAGGGATCGTACGATAATGTGGTTGGCTTACCGTTGCGGGCGACGCTCAAGCTGATAGAGAAGGTCATGGAGCCTGAGGGAGATGTGCATGATGAGGACTTCTTTGTGGATAGCAGAGAGGAGGATTCTGATTAGTTGTCCACACACAGAAGGATGCAATTGTCATCCAAAAGGGATATCCGTGATTAGACATACACAACCTGCATGCACTCACGCATACACTTTGTTCTGACTGGTAGTCGTAAAGTCTGATATGCCCGTCAAGTCGCACAGTATTGATTATTAACCAGGTCTGTATAACATGGTGTCTAGCATCCTCAAGGCAGCCAATTGATTCAATTACGTGTTGAGCCATCGGTCTTCTCAGTGTCAGCATTTTATCATGTCTTCACACCGCTGCAGGTGACATTGATTCAAGGCCACTTCCATCGCGTACCCCTCATTACCAATGCTGCCCCACTTGCCTCGGCTCAGCCCTACTCTTTCTGAGGGCGCTTTACTGCATTCGTGGCACTTCCGGCGCTTTCCGTCGTTATATCTTCCATGTTGTTCGATGTCACGTTGAAAGGTTCTGCAAACTGCTCGTTGACCGAGCCAGGCCCGTCAAGATGGAAGTCGGTCGAATACATCTCGCCGGTCACTGCCCGATGTGCAGCTCCGGCAAGGCTTCCCCTGACTTGTTCTGCCCTCCATGACGATGCACTTACGTCGTCAGCGACTGAACATTTATAAGCTAGATTCTGCGGTGACTATATGTAGGTGCTCAATACTGCCGTCCCAAGTCAACAATATCACACTTACTCCTACCCCGCACATTTGCTTTTGAGATACCCCACTGCTTCCCCTTCCACACACTCACACACACACACATACACAAACGCACATACACATCATGGTTCAGAACAAGGGTGTCATTTTCAAGAACGCGCCTGAGGGATGGCCAAAGCCCGGTCAGGACCTCGCCGTTGAGGACCGCCCCATCGATCTCGACCAGAAGCTCCCGGAGGGCGCTCTACTCGTCAAGAACTTCTACGCCTCCTTCGACCCCTACATGCGAGGACGCATGCGCGCTCCTCACATCAAGTCCTATGCTCCTCCTTTCGAACTCGGCAAGCCCATCACCAACCGCTCTATCTTCAAGGTCGTCAAGTCAAACACCTCTCAATTCAAGGAAGGCGAGACTCTCATCACAAAAGGCGTGACTCCGATCGAAGAGTACTCCGTGCTTGACAAAGATGCGGTTGCGATATGTGAGAAGCTCGAGAACCCCTACAACCTGGACCCCAAGTTCTTCCTCGGCGCGCTCGGCATGCCCGGCCTCACAGCCTGGTCCTCCTTCTACGAGATCGGCGTCCCCAAGAAGGGCGAGACAATCTTCATCTCGGCCGCCTCAGGCGCCGTCGGCCAACTCGTCGGCCAGCTCGCCAAGCACGAAGGCCTCACCGTCATCGGCAGCGTCGGCGACGACAAGAAGCTTGAGTTCATTGAGAAGGAGCTCAAGTTCGACAGCGGCTTCAACTACAAGAAGGAGAAGCCCGCCGACGCACTCGCCCGCCTCGCCCCCAACGGCATCGACATCTACTACGAGAACGTAGGCGGTGAGCAACTCGAGGCTGCCATAAACGCCATGAATCCGTTTGGCCGCATCATCGCTTGCGGCATGATCTCCCAGTACAACCTCAATCCCACGGAGCAGTACCCCATTCGCAACCTCATGCAGATTGTTGCTAAGCGAATTACGATGCGCGGCTTCATTGTTAACGACGAGAATATGGGCCCCAAGCACACGAAGGAGCACCAGGAGAAGCTGCAGAAGTGGCTGTCTGAGGGCTCCTTCAAGGCGAAGATTAGTGTTACTGAGGGCATTGATAATGCGGTGGATGGCTTCATTGGTATGCTGGAGGGCAAGAACTTTGGTAAGGCGGTCCTGCAGATTGCGGATTTGAGCAAGGAGTAAAGGAACATGTTGGGCGAGTAATGTGACGGAATAATGATGAATATGAAATATATTTTCAAACATGTATGAAACGTGCTTATAGGTGATGTGTATGATTTGTGAGCCGGAAAAGAATCGTAAATTCTGACTAACGTGATCCACCATCGGGCGACGCACCCCAAAAATCACCAAAAATCACCAAAACTGTGTTTTCATATCTCAACAACAACTTGATATTAAATTCCAAAAATAACACTTATAGGCTCCTATGCTGAGTTAGAGATACTTATCTAACTTTCAAGGTAATTTATCGGGCATTTCTAGAGATGTAGCTATTTGGCTCAAGATTAGGGGCTAAAACTTGATATCTTAACAACGACTCGGCTTTTTGCTACAAAACTATAATAGGGGTCTTAAAATGGGTAGTAAAGGCTACATACGGGTCTTTAGAATTTATTACCGAGTTGTTGTTGAGATATGAGAACGCAGTTTTGGTGATTTTTGGTGATTTTTGGGGTGCGTCGTCCGATGGTGTGCGTCGCCCGATGGTGGATCACGTTAGTGCTAATCACAAACAGTTTAGCTGAATGCGACGCGGGGCGCGTCTACGTCTGCATACTGACGAGAGGTGAGAAAATCGGATGATTGATTCAACTATCGAGCGTGGAAAAATATGACCCTGTGCTCACTAAGCAGCCTAAATGAGGCCAAACCTAAACAGGAAGAAGGGTCACATGTGTTACCGCCTGTGCGGTTTGGGTCGGATGCTGTGGATCAACAAATGTATTGCTATGTGTCTGTTCTGGTCTGCTCATGACGTCCTTTTATCAGGTACCGGAAGGGTCTGTGCTACGTGACGTATCTATGATACAATAAGACGTGGAAGGGACAACGCTGAGGGGTAAAGAGCGTTGGTCCAACACACGTGGCACACCTGACGGTTCACAACATGGCCCGACTTCCGACACATACTCGGCGGCTGGAGTTGACCCGATCAAAGATACCGAGCTCGCGGTCGAGACAACGAGACTGGGGGCGTATACGGTACATTGATACGGGGGAATCGGTTGTCTGCTCTGTCTTCCCTTCCTCCAGTCATCTTCCATCTCTCGCTCAGTCCTGTCCAAAATGCCATAGAAAACCACATATCCGTCTTTAATCGTGCTGCCAAATACCTGTGCTGGAATGCGGGTCTTCAGATGTATACCACCTAAGAATATGAGACGTATCTTAGTGACAGCCTTGTTACGACCAGAAGCATAGTTGTACTGTTCCTCCAGCGATGCGCATCTTGGAATTTTATAAGGGAAGAACAGACGATTATCGAGTCCGGTGATGTCGCATTCTGGAGCAACGTTCGTATCGACCATCTTGATACCGGCCACGGGCGGATTTATGTAGAGCTTCACTAGACGTAGAGTAGACTACCTGCACTCCATAAGCAATCGCTGCTCCAGCACTGCGGAAAATTTGCATAGTGCGTCACAAGAGGAACAGAGCAGTAGAGTCTA
This sequence comes from Clathrospora elynae, assembly GCA_010015635.1. NCBI lineage: Eukaryota > Fungi > Ascomycota > Dothideomycetes > Pleosporales > Diademaceae > Clathrospora > Clathrospora elynae. Next base: position 274,603 of record ML976015.1, read on the forward strand.
CATTCGCCGCAGACGGGACCTGGTGGGATGTACTCGCCATGGTGTAGTCTTTCTACGAGGTTCCTTTCGATGTAGAGGACCTCGTTTTCGTATCCCCTTTCTCGGACCATAGCATCGGTCCAGCATTGTGGAAAAACGATTGCTTTTTTTATGGTTTGCTTGGTGCCCTCTTCGATGTCGATCTCGTCCTCCTGATTATCCGAGGACGACTCGAAGTTGGTTTTTTGGTTTTCTTGCGCGATTCCACAGAAATCGAGTAATTCGATCTGGCCGAGTCCTTCGCTCATGTCTACCGGTAGGCGCATCTTCATGTAACCATCACTGAAGAAGGAAAACTGCAATTTCTTGGGTTCTGATCCCAGTGATCCGTCTTCAGTGCTAAATGCAGCATTCAATTGCTCGGATTGGAACAAAGTCGTTGCTTGCTAATGGAATATGCCGGACCATGACTTGTTGATCTGTGGGAAAGTCACACTCCCGCGGAAAAACAAGCCGTCTGCAGTGTAAAGTAAGTCTTTGAGCACGAGCTGCCCACCACGGTAGATTTGAAACATCCGGTCATCTGCACCTTCGCAATTCGAAACTAGCATGTCTAGAGAGGCTGTTGAGTAGAGGTCCCAGGTGTTTGGAATGTCACCCGTGTTAAAGGAAGAAGTTATTTATTAATATACAGTGAGATGTAGCATTTAGTACTGTTTACTAGCTACCTGTTCTTTCCGTAACTGAGGTCCTCACAGCTGCTGCTGCGTCTGATTGCACAGGTAACACTTGCTCTCAACAAGGTAGCGCCTGCTCTCAATAACCCGTTGGTGGATTACTGCCACGTTGTAGCTTTTGCGCAGGCCATGCCTCCGCCGCTTTGCCATAGGACTCATACTTCCGGTACTATATAAACGTAGGTTCAATCCCTCTTTTCCGTCGGAGTCATCATATGGAGCATTTTAATCGTCATCTGCTTGGTAGTCGCTGGTGGCACCTTGGTTATACTTGCCTGTAGTATATGCGTGTATTCCTGAACCTGAAGCGGGGCCAATGTTGTCATCTAGGGGCGATGCAGGTTCTTCCAAAGTTGAAGCCGGACCGTAGAGGTGTTTGATATCTTGTTCTTGTGTCGCTTCGTAGCGCGCTTGTCAGATTTTATGAAATACTTCCGCTTAGTTCCAGTGCTCGCCAAGTGCTCGCATCACCGAAGGTACCAGTAGACGAACATTTTCTTGTTGCGGTACGTGAGTTTTAGTTCTATGCCCGCTTGGATGTACTCGTAGATGGAAACCAGTGTGCGAACCAGGCCAGACGATGTGAGTCACAGCTTGCTTTGTTTGTTTGGTGATGAATTACTCGATGAAGTTTGGCATTATATAAGACCGCGACGCTATATACCAGAAGAGAAGTCGTTGCTGTAAGACATAGAGTGCGGGTGATCGTAATTTGAGCTCTCTTGACTAACTGCATCAAGCGTAGCAGGTCACGTCGCGTATGCGTCCAACGACGATCTCTACGGCACGTTTTCGGGAACCACAATAATGTAAAACTATTATGCTGCTTGGCTGCGGATTGCCCATTCACTTTCGTAATCAATCTTGCCTCGGTCAGACGTGCCGTAAGTTCCTTCAGATCCTTCGATCACTCATCTCACCAGCTTTGATTTGTCGACATGCCTTTTTTTGTAAACGATCCGTATGCCTCCATGTAGTCCATCTTATCCATCTCAGTTTGCATCTTCTTCCGGCTCGTGAATATATTCTTCGTAATCCTAGCCCACTCTAAAACAACTCTACCCACCGCCTGCTTTGCGCTCTCGTCGACGGGTACCGGCAGCAACTTCCGATCCTTCTCCCTCACCACGCCATCGATGGTGACTGTTTCTATATCCGCCGGGCTGGAGTATAGTATGACTGCTGCGAAAGGATCGTGTTGCGCTGACCCGACCATACTAGGACTCAAAGCATCGAAGATAACCAAGTCCGCGTTGTATCCTTCGGCGATGCGCCCAATCTCATTCTCGCCAAGTTTTGTACCACGCTCTGCCCTATGATCACCGATCCATGGTATGTAATCGTCTTGATGCCCTTGGCCTTAATCTGCGCAAAGAGGTCCTTAATCATCTCGTTAGGCAGGAAAAACAAGTCGAATGCAAAGCCCAGTGTCACTCTTCCGCCTCGAAAGGGCCCGTTATCGGCAAGCTCCACAAACGTTTGCATGACCCAATAGTTAAAAGGGTTCGGATGAAATACAAGTGCGTTCAACTGGGTGAAGAGCATCATAGGTGTATAGCAAAGGACCGATCGAATGCCGGATGTTGCAGTGGCGGCTATGACAAGTTTGACGTGCTCCGGCGAGCGGGTGATGTGCGCATGATCGACCACGGTCGTGCCAGTAGCGACGCTTTCCAGCATACCAGCTAGTTGACCGTAGAAGACGTCCCCAGGAGAGTATTGATAGGACTACGAGTTTCCTACAACGAATCAGTAGTTGTTGGCGAAGTACAAATAAGCTTACCAGTAGCCATGTATTCTAGTAACTGCTCATTGGCATGTCTACTTTTGAGCTGCGTCTGCCAGCCATGTCGGTGTGTGTCGATGAAGCCTGGACTGACGATCTTGTTGGTGCAGTTTATGACTTCGGTGCTCTCTGCGGCGTCTATGCCCTGCGCGATCTTTGCGATTTTGCCGTTCTTAATGAGAACTATGGCCTTGGTGGGAGCGACATGCTTGTTCGCGTCGTGGATGATAGCGATACCGTTCTTCAATATGATACAGTTAGCGGTCATGCTGAGATCGCGCAGGTTCTACGAGCCTGTGATGCTTGCTGTGATGAAGGTCCTGGAGCTCTGGAATCTACCACCGTCCTTGCTTGCCTTTATATATATGCCATACTGTCACTAACATTCGTGATGGCTAGTGTCAGCTTTGAAATCTCGACCTTATACCCCTAATCTCGCTGTTACCGGAGGCCGATCGGCTATACGATGGCCGCTATTTGCGAGCTCATTGTATAATCGCAGGCTGACCTCGTACATTGAATATGGCCTTAATTTCTTCTATACCAAACAAGCATGACCTGTTGCCGTGATCTGAGGCGCTTACTGTTCCGATCGTGCATCGCACCTCATGCACTGCAAAGTCTACTGAAGGTACCATGGCTTGTCCCGCAAACTGAGTGCCGAGGTTGTATACCGCGAGCCCATCTGAAACGGTGTCTCGAAGGGTTAGAGGATAGATAAGTCGTGTGGCATAGACATCGGGGCCGCGTGTATGGCGTTGACTGATCGTTTCCGCAGAAGCGGTGACGTAATCATGCCGATCGGGCGGCACCCTTATTTCCATCGCGACATCGAAGTTCGCTCTCTTCCTCCCTCACAATTTCGCGGCCCTTCTTCACAAACAAATCCCCCTGGAAGATAATTTTAGGGTTCTTTATCCGCACAGGACATTATCGCCGTTGACGAGAAGGGGTGTCTCTTTCGCAATCCACTGACGCTCGATAGGGAACCTGCGAGCACGCATTATGAATCTGCGTTTGCGCCATTCAGGTTCATACTCCAAATGCGATACGAACGCTCTACTATTTTCAAGGCGCCAATACGTGATAGTGTTGTCGACACACATCAAACCTTCCTCAAAAGTCACAACTCGCAGACTTCAATAGCCGTTGCGTGAGCGGGTGCTCCCAGTCCGTGAGATTCCATTCAGGATTCAGGTATCGCGTTACCATAGCCGGGGCTGCCACTGCCACAATCTGGAGTCTCGGTTGAACACTCTCCTGCATATCTTAGGGCTGTCCTGTCCTGTCCTCTGGCCGGATTCAGGCTTCCTTATTTTATTGCTAGACAGCTGCAGGCCATGTGCAGGCCTTCTTAGTCCGGTGCGTGCCGAACTGCAACAACTGGCGTTTCCTACTGTGCGATTCGCCCTAGTATTCAATGGATCACTTACTAAGGGGCTGTATGGCTTCCGATACTTTGGGAATACGGCTGCGAAGCGAGATTGTAGCGAGATTTACAAAGGTTCCCGATGGCCTGAATTCTTCACCAGTGTTCAAGCTACGTTAGCATATGTTTAGCGACCGAAGGTCATACGACGAACAAGCTCAGGCGATTGTGAGCTCTTACCAAACGTGGTTGTGCTCAGCAAAAAGAAACCCACGCCACATACAAAGCTGAAGGACGCATCCCGTATCCGTGATGAACGAGCCCGATTCAAGACGCATCTCGTGAGGAGAAGTATTCGTTTCCTGAACTGTCAGGTTTCCGGGACACGCAAGCTCTACTTCGTTTTCAAGATCCCATAGGTTCTCGTTGGACGTCCTGTCAATTCGCGGCGCAATTTTGAAACCTGGATGTTCGTCAGCTTTTCTTCCACGTGTGGTTGCGATGTGGTGGCGGGTGAATCTCCGCAAAAAGATTAAATATGGGAAAGGACGCTAACGCGGCTGCAGTGGTGGGGCTAAGCATGGGAATTTGGTGCCAATGCCACCAACCGAGCAGTTCGCGATGTCGCAATTCTTGGCATCAATTGCGAACGTTACGCGGAAAAGTACGCCTCAGAACCCGGTCTGCGCTCTCACGTGCCAGGATCGATGGACTGAGGGGCGATTCTAATGCAACTACCCGTACGACTTCACGAGTTCCAAATAAAGCTTTACTGGTCCATCAGCATTGGTGGTCATATAGAAGACGACGAAGTACAACATACTAAGGTCGGGGCCAACCAGCAATCCAGCATTTCCCACGCAATATCCCTGCGCCTCAAAAGCCTTCTTTCAGCCCCTCCAAGCCCAGACTTCACAAGCTCAGCGCTTTGCTATGCCCAGCCTGCTAAAGTCCTTGTCCTTCGTCTGCCAATACGCACAATCTCGTTCGGCGCAAGCACGTCATGATTGGGCGTCGTTCAGTGGTAGAGATGTTGCGCTGTGATCGCGCATAACTCTGCATTTGTACAGTGCGCCCACGCCAAGCGTAGTATGCCGTCCTAAAAGCCGTCTATTTCTTGCGACTACACCGAACTATAGCGTAGTGCGGCTGTTCCTCCGACCTGGATCTGGAACCTTGGAGCGCTTGTCGTTGACTGATGTCGAAATATCTGTCGTGCTTTCTCCACGGGGTCTATTCATTCAGGGTCATATAAGGTTCTACTTGTGCTCATCTCAATCCGGGTAGCTGAAGCAGCACCCAAGTCTGATTCCCTGTCACCTCCTTCATTACTTATTATTCCCAGGTATCTGACGACGTCAGCATCTATTTGACATCTTATTATCTACAGGCCTTTGACCATACAAACACATCAATTCCCAGCAACGTTAGCGAACATGTCAGCAGCTGGACATGGTGCGGCTAGGGTTCTCGGGATCAATCTTGACTACCGCAGAGAGCCCGAAATTTCTGGCGCGGCATCTATCTCCTCCGTTGAGACATGTGAGTGTTACAATCTCCGCTCACTGAGTACCGTTAAGCGGGTATAGATGTCGAGCGTGAGCCCACCGCGAAGGAATGGCTCTCCCAGTTCAAGCCTTCCGGAGGTGCGGCGAAGCGCTACCTTAGGAGCTTGTTCCCCTTCTTGGATTGGATCTTCCATTACAACTTAACATGGCTTTTCGGAGACGTGATCGCTGGAGTAACTGTCGGTTTCGTTGTAATCCCCCAGGGTATGGCGTACGCACTTCTGGCACAGTTGCCCCCGGAATATGGCCTCTACACCAGTTTTGTTGGTTTCATCCTGTACTGGGCTTTTGCTACATCCAAGGATATCACCATCGGTACTGTAGCTGTCATGAGTACCATCGTCGGAAACATCGTCATCAAGATCCAGAAAACCAAGCCCGAACTCGAAGCTGTCGATATCGCCAGAGCCCTTTCCGTCATCGCTGGATCGGTCTTACTCTTCATCGGCCTCACGAGACTTGGCAGGATCGTAGAGCTCATCCCTCTTGTCGCCATCACCTCGTTCATGACTGGTGCGGCTATCTCTATCGGGGCAGGCCAAGTTCCGACATTGATGGGAATTTCTGGAGTCAACAACCGTGGGCCTACGTACCTGGTCATCATTGACACACTCAAAGGTCTCGGGCGTACCAAAATAGATGCGGCTATGGGACTGACTGCATTGTTCTTGCTCTACGCCATTCGTATCTTCTGCAATTTGATGTCGAAGAAGCAGCCCTCCAAAAAGAAGGTTTGGTTTTTTGTAAGTGACAACCTAAATCGAAGGCTGCAGACTAATCGATGATTCAGATCAGCACCCTGCGCATGGCTTTCGTCATTCTGCTTTACATCTTGATCAGCTGGCTCGCCAACAAGGATATCAAAGGCCTGCACAATGCAAAGAACGACCTAAAGAAGGCCAAGTTCAAGATTCTCGGTCGTGTTCCGCGTGGCTTCCAGCACGCAGGCGCTCCTAACATGAACGCTGAGCTTCTCTCTGCCATTGCTCCAGATCTTCCCGTCACCATCATTGTTTTGATCCTGGAGCATATCGCGATTTCAAAGTCGTTTGGCCGCATCAACAACTATGTTATCAACCCATCTCAGGAGCTCGTTGCAGTTGGCTTTACGAATGTTATTGGGCCATTCCTTGGCGCCTATCCCGCTACTGGATCCTTCTCTCGTACCGCTATCAAGTCGAAAGCAGGTGTACGTACCCCGCTCGCTGGCATATTCACAGCCATCATCGTCCTCTTGGCCTTGTATGCCCTGACGGCTGTCTTCTTTTATATCCCTTCGGCTACCCTTGCGGCCATCATCATACACGCCGTTGGCGATCTTATCACACCTCCCAATGTTGTGTTTCAGTTCTGGGAAACAAGCCCGCTGGAGGTTGTCATCTTTTTTGCGGGTGTGTTCGTCACTATTTTTACCAACATCGAGAACGGCATCTACGTCACTATTGCAGCATCCTTTGCTCTACTGCTTTGGCGTCAGCTCTTCACACACGGTGTTCTGCTCGGGAAGGTCAAAATCTACCGCGCAACGGCCGATACCATTGCTCACAAAGAGGACGGCCGCTTTGCTCCTGGAGCTGACTCCAGCCTCCGTGAAGCCTTCATCCCCATTGGCAGAGAAGATGGGTCAAATCCGCTTGTTGATATTGAGTCTCCCTATCCTGGTATTCTTATCTACCGCTTCACCGAAGGGTTCACGTACTTGAATCAGCAGGGCTACATGGACGAACTCGTACACCACGCTCAGACCATCTCTCGCCCGACAACACTTGACCATTACTCAAAGCTTGGTGACCGTCCATGGAATAATCCCGGTAAATAAACATATCTGAAACGCAGATGAGGCAGATACTGAATACAAGTTTTAGGCCCACGTCGCGGACAGCAGATTAGTCCCGACGATCACCGACCCATTCTCCGCGCTATCATCCTCGACTTCAGTGCGGTCAATAATGTAGATGTGACATCCATTCAAGGTCTCATTGACGTACGTGCGCAACTTGATCGCCATGCTAAGCCGGAGACCGTGGAATGGCACTTCGCATCCATTAACAGCCGCTGGACCAAGCGCGCTCTCACAACTGCGGGATTCGGTTATATCGATTGTGAGCGTTTTGAATCCCGCCAGCACTGGAACCCAGTCTACAGCTACGCACCTCTCGACAATGATACACTAAAGCTCCATGACCCAGAGGCTCAGGACGAGATCCATACTGTAAACAGACACAAGGGCCTGCCAAGTGGGAAGGTCACGACTGTACACGGAATAAACAGACCGTTCTTCCATATCGATGTACCCGCAGCTGTTGAGAGTGCTATTGCTGGTGTGAATAGCAAGCTTTCGAACGTTAGCTCAGGCAGCTCGCATGAGGTTGACCAGGCAGAGGTGTCCATGAAGCAGGAATAATTGCGGAAGAATCCTGGACTAGAACTGCTGTTTATTTTAATGTAACATAATGATACCTCGCACCGTAGGTGGTTCGTAATTGAGGGAGTTGTTATATGATTG
>ML976015.1:286717-352000 GCA_010015635.1 Clathrospora elynae
TTACCTGTTATGCAGACTGCGGCTAGTGCGTAGGTTGCGATCTGTAGCTCTAACACGCTTAACATCGCGATCTTACAAGGGAAGATATGTCTAGTGAGTTATCACTTCTGCGACACTTCACTAACTTTAAGCCTCCTAACTTAACTCCCTGTAACTACGTCATATTAAAGAGCCTGCGCGCGTTCACTAGACAACCTTACCTCGCAAACAGTTAGCCACACACGCGCGCCACATAGTCTCTCACCCCAAGAAACGCTAGAGTTTCTGTACGACCCTCGCAACTACTTCCACCCATGTCCCAAACAACGGAAACGAACCTAACCTCTCCACAATGGGCCAATCCAACGGCGTTGGCGTCGGCCTCGCACACACGGCATTGAGCAGCTCATGCACGCACACCATCCCCAGCTCTCTTGCACCCGAGTTGCCGGAACCAAAATTTTGCCCTATGTGCATCGTCGAGCAGCATATCTGCACCATTCAAGACGTGCAGCGCGAGTTCGCCAGCCGCGGTGGGACGTTCAAGTCCAAGGAAGACGATCACTGGAAGCATAAGAAGATTAGGAAGGTATGGCGCGACGCAAAGATTGCTCTCATGAACACTGTCGCAAAGTTTGAGGAGATGGTCCAGAAGAAAGACGTACCGGCGCAGGATTTGGGTAAGCTGAGTGAGGCGCTCGGCGTCTGGGAGAGCAAGCAAGCGGTGCTGAGTCGAGTGCCCGGTGTGCAGTATTTCGATGGGGCAGAAGAAGCGGAGCCGAGTGAGGAAGATGAGGAGATTGCGAGGCTGATGATGCAGTTGCTAAGGATGGTGCTGGAGAGAGAGCTTTCAGGAGAAGATATGACGCCTGTTACGAAGACGACGCTGACGACACCAAAGCAGAAGGAGCTTCCCAGCAAGCCACTCTTCGCAGCACCAGCAACACCGGGACCAACTTCAACCCCACATGCCGAAGCACAACAAGCCCCCGTCGCAATACTAGCACCTTCGACCTCAAAACCGCCAGCTCAGCAAAAACCTACACCCCCAAAGTCCATCCTCAAGCGTCCCCACGCCACTACCTCCCCCAACACATCCCCCACAACCTCACCCCAACGCAAACGCGTTCGCACCCTCTCTTTTGCCACAATATCCTCCCCCGCCCTCAACACTACAAACCCCTCGCCTTTTGCCCGCCTCTCAAATGCCACAACAACACAACCGCACGCTCCGCACACCCACGCAGAGAACCAGCGCCGACGCACACATTACCACCGCACGTCTGCACCGTACGCGCCTGGTGTATGGGCGTCCGGGGCGTTTAGCGAGAAGGCGAATACGAGTTTCCGTACAATGGAGGCGGGGGTGATGGATAGTGCTGTAGAGGAGGAGTTGGTGGAGGAGCGGAGGGAGAGGGAGGTAGCGGAGGGGTTGAAGATTATTACTGGGGCTTGGATATTGGGGTGTTGGGTGAGGAAGGTAGGGGGGAAGGTCGATTTGGGGAGATTGGTTGAGGAGATGGAGAGGCGGATGGGGAAGTGATGGACAGAGCCTATTGGCGGAAAGATGTGTGTGAACGTAAGACGAATTAAGAGAGAAAAACGGAGCATGGAGATTAGGAAGAGTTCATGAAGCGAGTTTGTGGATATAACCCGTAATTTTTTTGAACAGTTGAAAACAGGCGCAAGAGCAGGGGTTTTGGATAAAAGTTGGGCTAAGTTGGTTTGATGCAAATGGTAACGTCCAGATCTGCCCTTCTAAAAATTGCTTACCACCTCTGTAGCCTCTGATGGAAGCGGAAATAATGGCGAGAAAATGCAATCCTTGAAATCTTGGTAGAGAAATCCATGTTGGCTCTTGTATATGTAAATCATGGAATCGACTTCCATCATGAGGTGTTTGCCTGGGGTGTCTACATCACGATTAGTGAAACATCAGCTGCCTGTATTTACGCGCCGTCTTAGGATAAACCCCCCCAAAAAAGCAAATGCCGCAAAGGCCAATGCACCTATAGAAATAAATCATTGAATTGCTACAGTGCTACTTCCCCAAGCCTCAAGTAACCCCACCGTCTCATGCTATACTCACAGCTTCTCAGCAAACCCCGCCCCCTCCGTCCCCACAATGACACTCTCCCCATTATCCAGTGTCTCCACCAACCGCCTCGGGCCCACATACCCCCTATTCCGAATCCACGCATACCAGCCTCCCAGTAGTATTGTCACGCCACCCACCAGCGCCGACGCATAATTCATCGTCTGCGCCGTAAACGGGACCGCAAATGGGAAACAGTATATCGGGATCCAGACAACCATATACACGCACGCGATACTCGCCACGACGTAAAATACCGGGTCAGGCATGGTGAAGGGCCCTTTGATGACGTGGCGGCGGCGGGTGAGGATGTTGGGGAGGATGAAGGCGAGGTAGGACAACGAGGAGAGGACGATGAAGCTGCCCACGAAAGCGGAGAAGGCGGTGGAACTGCCAATGTATATACACCCCAGGACCGTGTTTACGAAGCCACAGACGAGGGTGGCGTTAAACGGGTTGCCCCATTTCTTGTCTACTTTGCTGATCCATTTGCTGAACGGCGTTGCGTCGTCGCGGCCTAGGGTCCAGAGCATGCGGCCGCTGGTTATGTAACACCCGATATTTGTGCAGAATGTTGGGATGAAGATTACGAGTAAAAGGGCGAGGGCGCCGCCATGGGAGTTTGTTGCTTGGCGGTATAGCTCAGCGAGGGGAAAGGGCCAGGGGTTCGCGAAGAGGGTGTCGAGGTCGTTTACGGAGTAAAAGATTGTGATGAGGTAGAGGAAGGCGGTTAGGAAGCCGACGGTATATTGGGCGAGGATGGCCTTGGGGATGTTGGTACGGGGACTGGGGAGTTCTTCTGCGAGGTGGGATACGCAATCGCTATACCTTTGTTAGTCCGGCTTCTCCGTGTAGATTTGGTTAATGTGAGATAGAAGAAAGAGTACTCACGGCGTCCCCACAGCAAAAGCCCCATTCAACATCCCGGCGCAAAACACAAATCCATCACTGCTCCACCCCGCTTGGTTCTGCCACTCCCTCCACACAAACTTGTTGCTCGCATATCCCTTCCCTGTCCTGGATGGCATAATCGCACACACCATGATCGTGATGAACACACCGGCCAAAATGAAGAAGAGTCCGATGTTGGTGACTTTCGGCAAGGCGCGGTTAGCGAACATGACGACAAAACAGGAGAGCCAGGTGACGATGAGGTAGGCGATGAAGACGTGCCAGCGCTCAAAGGCGTAGCCCTCGTGGAAGAGGCCGTACATGCTGATTATCTGATTGGCGAGGATGGAGGAGATTGAGGCGGTGCCGAAGATCCAGCCCAGGACGTTCCACCTATCCGTAAAGTTAGCACTATACCCATCAATCTCTGTCCAAGCCCCTCGTATTGAGTCATTTTGAGGCTCATAGTGGTACTTGGGGAGATTATACGTACCACCCAGCATAAAACCCAATCACCTTCCCAAACCTTGCACCACCCGTCACACTAGCCCAATGATACACACCCGCCGAACTCGGAATCGCAGAAGCCATCTCAGCGATACACGCCGCGATCATAAAATAGCAGCACGATACAGCGATGAACTCGTAGATGACACCCGCCGGACCACCATTATAGAGCGCGATAACCTATGAACATCAGCATTCTATACGGTTGTGCGTGATAGTAGTTATGATTGTGGTAGACGAAAGACTTACTATCGATCCCCCCAACGCCGCCCAAACATTCCCCGTCGTAATCCCAATTGCGCAGATACTAAGCAGGCTGAAATTCCTCTCCAGCTCTTGCTTATGCCCCGACGCATTCAGCACCTCGCCCACACCCGCCACCTCATCAGCATCTTGTGATGTAGGCTTCTCCGACGACGACGACTTTTCCATGTCCATTGTGCAAGGCAATAGACAGCGCAAGCACGGCGCCAGCGACTGAACTATAGTTGCCGAGTCGAGATTTGGCGTACGATGCTATTGGACAATATGGATGTGATTGACTGTGACTGTAACTGTGAACGTGAATGGGAGCGAGTATATGGATGTGGATGCGATAACAATAGTCGGCGTCGACGTCAACACTTTTTGCTAAGATGCGCTCGCAACGCAATTGAACCAACAACTTGCAGTCCTTCCCGCTCAGCAATTCGATCGATTGCAGATTAAACGATCTTGGCCCAAACCTGTAAAGATAAAGAGAAGGAATGTGCTTAGAACAACAACACAGCGTAGAAAGAACGACACCGAGGTCCCAGAAAGTCCAAGCAAGTCCAAGAGAAAAGCAAATAAACTTTCGTATCCTCTTACTAGTAGCCCTGGTCTTGAGAGACGCTTATCGACAATTCAGTGCCACTCCACGTAAGTCGTTATGCTAAGCGACCACGATCAGAGATAACTACCCTCCTCTCATCTCTCCTTCCTAAACGCACGTTTCACCGCATGCGGCAGCCGGTAATGGGCAGCCAGGATCCATCCTCCGCCATGCATCTCCACAGTGGCACCGTGGAGACGAGTTCGAAGACGCAGGCGAGATTATGTGGCTCGTGAACTGATAACAAAGTCAAGATGCAGATATAGACAGGGAGCATGATAGTAGATGCTAGTCTATGTGCAGGAACATGCTGTATCCGGGCCAATGAGGGGGAGCATTGCTGATGCCGGGAAAAATAGGCGAGTGTGGATGCATAGTTTGAGGGAAGCGGAGACTTTTTGTCGTAATGCTGTGGCGTAAAGACGCGATAAGAGGTTCTGTAGGAGGAAAGAAACGCTGATCAGAGGAGAGGGAAGCCAATAGTGTTAAAGACTCTTCGATGGCGAGGTCCAGGGTGGTGGAGTTGAAGAGGGACGGGGATTGCGAGCCGCTGTGCGCTAAGAAGCCGTGGGGATGTCTTTGCGCTATCCCCCACGCGGATGTGCTTTCCCGGCCCCGCTAGTCCTCATTAGTCAATTGGAACAACAGCCCTAGGTGCAGCGGTTGTGAACGACTTCGCGAGATTAATTTGACGGGTAACTAACATGCGCGATTAGATGCTGCATAAATCAAAAAAGAAGGTTGGACATTGCACATACGCCTGGAAGAACTAGTGAAACAGGTGTGTGAAGTCCGACATGCTTCGTTCTTATATACTAGACTACACGCAAAGAAATGCACCAGGACTCCGATTCCGTCTCACTGCTAGAGAAGCCAATTACCGTTGTTTGGACGTCATGACGCGTGAGCGATCCTTATTCTAAAGACATATCAAAGCCCAGCAATGTACTGCCTTCTTTCCCGTCGCATGCGACTGAAAGCAACAGGGCAGGAGGAACTCAGGCGCTCCGCATCTCGGTATCCTCTTCACCCTCAATTTCGCCAATCTTCCGCTTGCTGGGTGTAGCACGACCCTCGTCATCTGCGTCGCTGCCCTCGGTCCACTCAGTAACCTCCCACTCGACATGCACGCCGCTGTCCGAGTGTCCGCCGCGCTGCTGCTTGAAGCGTCCCAGTTGCGTGTTACGCACAATCTCCTCGAACCAAGGCGCGCCCGCGGGCTGGGGTGCTGAACGGGCGACGGTACGCGGCGGGTTTGTTGTTCGTGAGAGTCCAGCGACGGCGGCTTCCTCATCGCTACTCTCGTGGTTGGGGAGGAAGCCGAGCTCGGCCAGCAGCTCTTGGTCCTCGTCCAACAGGCTGCCGACGGTCAGACAGATGTGCTCGGCCTCCTCGTGGGTCCGCTCGTTCCAAGACGAAAGCTGGGTGCCACAGTAGCCGCAGAACTGGCGGCGCGTGTTCGAGGCGAAGGGCGAGACGAAGCTACGCTTGATGCTCATGCGGGTTTCGTCAGGGTACTGAGCAAAAGTCGCCGACGTGTACCAGGGGAGGGGCACGCGCAGCCAGAGCGCGAGAGGGCTGGCGGAGTGGTGTCCTGGCATGGTTGTCAGTAACTGCCTCATTCAGGCGGCATGTCACACACGAGAGAGACTTACGCGACGCCGGAGTGTTGTCATATCGCAGTTCAGCCTGCTGCACCTGCTGCGGCGGGATCTCTACCACATAGCGGTTGCGACCGCAGGCGCAGGAGCCGTGGAGCGTCTGGGTCGACATTTAGTAGGCGCAGGTGCCTCGGCCAGGCAACGAGTGTGTGCTGTATTCCAGTTGTTTGCGGGGAAGGATGCGAAAGTTTGGAAATTAGATGCTCAGGTTGCGGCGTCTAACCGTTGCTCAGGCGGCCCGTGCGTCGATTGGTCAATCGTCAGCCCTGCAGGATGGCACCGGCAACAGGCAAGACGAAGTGCGCGATGAGTGTTGAAATTGTTTCAGATGTTTCCGGTGAGCGCTACGGTAGATATCCTTCCAGCATCTGTGATGGTCTGACATCGCGTCATAGTGGGGAGCTCGAACTTTCGAGCACAAGCTAGCTGTTTCCATCAGGCAGCCTTCTCCTTCGCCCTCCTCCAACTCATCGCAACCCCGCGCCTTCCTGTTCCCCTTAAACACGTGATGAATATGCGGACTCCAGATCCCGTCTATCAGCAGATTGCAAAATGCCCTCTCCTTGAACCAGAACAGCCACCCCTTCCACCCATTCCACCCATACCCCAGATACTCATTCACCCCAATGCCAACCGGATCGTCAATAGCTCCGTCGTCCAGCTTCACTTCGGTGCCGTTGAGCATCCACTTGATACCTGCCACGGACTCGATGCTGCCGTTCTCCAAGCACGGAACGAGCGTATCGGATACCATTGGGACCTTCCCCGCGCCCGACGCAAAGCGCCATTCGGGCCGGATGTTGAAGCTTTCGCCCTGGTAACTCTTGCTAAACAGGTCGAAATCATGTTGACGAAATGCGGGAACCAGCTCGTGATGAGGCTGAAGAGGCTGAAGAGACGCATACTGTGTTCGTGGTCTAAGGGTGCGCCGTTGAACATTCAGGGGATCTGTACATCACTGTTAGTCCAAAGACCTTCGAAACTGATGTTTTGGAGAGACTTACGATGCACGCTCTGTGGCGATGCGCCAGACACACTTTGTCTGCTACGCCGGCTAGCTGCGTCACTGTATCCGCCGCGCTGTTGCTGAAGCCTACGACCATGACTCGCTTCCTCGTATAATCTTTCGGCCGCTTGAACGCTTGGGAGTGTACGCTAGTTCCCGAGAACTTATCCATACCTTCTATAGCTGGGACGTTTGCAGTACCGACCATGCCGCCAATCGCGATGACAATCTTGTCGAAGTACTCTTCCTCCGCACCTTCAATGGCAAGAGCTCATTTCTAACTCCTTCCATCAAATAGGATTCGCTTGATGGAGGTGTTGAGCCTAACGTGCGGCTCAAGGCTAAAACGCTAGAAGAAGCTTGTAAGGTATTGTTGGACTTGTGCGGCGGTGGAAAATGATGGGGTATCTTCTTGGGCGTTAGCTCAGGTCTTGCAATACATCTTTTGTCATTCGTACCCTCTGAATAAGGAAATTCGGTGAAGCATCCCTACATCGTTCAGCTCTACGTTCCGGCCATTGACTCGGGATCCGAGTTACCGACCCTCTCTTTGGATGTTCACGATCGTAGTCTCCATCACCGACGTCTGTTCTTTCGCCGAATACTGCCATAGCCCGCCAACATAGCTATTGCGATCCAAGCCCGTCGCGTCAAATCTCTCCTCTCTGAGATTTTTAAGCGCCACGAGGCCGGCAGGTCTTGATCCGAGTCAGTTCAGTTACTTGCAATCAACGTAGAGTCTGGGACTCTTTTACCCAGGCCTATGACAGCTACAGTAGGGCGTTCAGTCACGTTGCTGATTGTGTAAAGATCTCGTCAGGCTTCTTCACACCCATCTTATACCCTCATGAGGACGCAGTGTAATCAGTATTTTTGCAAGACTCTTGAGGGTTCTTGGATAGGTTGATTTCGCTGGTACCCAATGTGACCACCCAATCATTTCCGCCCTCAATGATACCTCTCAATGACGAGCGCAAAGATAGGAGATGGACTACGCCGCAACTGCGTAAGCGAGAAGTTGATTTGTAGCATGGTTATGTGTGGGTAAGACGGCGGCGTTGGTGGCCTTGCCCTACGGAATCTGGGTAGGGGTGAAGCCCGATTGTTTGAAGGCGCGTCGCGCGACCTCGATATTGCGATGCAGTCATCTCGAGTGGATGAAAGTACGTCTTCAGAGATGTCTGGGTTTCTGTAATACGGCTGCAACTTCTGTCGTGCAACGCCTCAATTGTGGTGGGATAGTGTGGCGTTTGCCCCGCTTCACAACCCACCTAACACAAAGGGCATCCTGCGCGTGTGCTGCTTCGACCTCGTGTCAACACGAGCTTTCCGACAGCCAGTGCAATAACAAGCTGTAACATCTGATGGCTATAAGCGTGCGCATGTAAGACGCGCGGCTTCGAAGTTGCGATTGGACATCATCGCAAGGCAGCAGCTTTCAAGGTTCAGTTCAGCTGCGCAAAGCATGTCAAGGGTAAGAGCGGGACATTAAAGCAAGCCTTCAAGCCCTGCTCCAAATCTCTCGACTATCTGCCATTACAACCTCTAACAACTTCTTGTCATACCTACCACATCTTTGACTTTGGAAACCTCACCATACCAACGATGGCTGGCCAACCTCCTAACCCCGCAAACACAAACCTCAACTCTCATCCCCCACCGCCACCAACATCATCGCATTCAAATGCCCCATACACACCCCGATCGACATCCATTACGGACGACTCTGATAACGAGTTCGAGCCTACACCTACCAACAGTCCTGGAGGACCGCAATACGGCGATCTGCCACCTTCGTACGATGAAGCACAGCACCACGCTGTTCACGATGCGCGCAATGGCATTGCGCCTATCGACCCGAACGAGATAGAAGCTCATCGCCTCACCCTCAACGAAGGACCAGATGAGCCTGAAGTATGGGAGTACCGAGTAAGAGGAGAGCAGCTCGACGAAACGAATGATCGCGAACAAGCGCCGGACTATGCCAATCACGCCAACGACAAAGCCACCAGTGTTCCTGTCCAGCGTGTGAGGAGTAATGAAAGCATTCCCGTGGGACACATGCAGAGTGAATCTGCTTCATCGACTGCAGCCATGCTCAATCGAGCATTGATGTTCACGCGCCATGAGCCAGACGCTGATGTGCAAAATGCGCCGCGCCTGACCCGGGTTGTCGCAGTTCCTCAAGAAGAGTTGCTCGTAAGGTCTTCTCAATCTCTCCGAAAAGAGACGCGTGTAGATGGCCGTGAACGAGGATCGAAAGACGGGCAACGACCACCCGGCTATAGCGCAGCATCGAGCGAAGCACTGCACGCCAGCAGTAACAGCTCAGATGAATCGGTACAGATCTTGAGAGCATACGCCAAAGCGTTACACGCCCACTCCGTTCAACCCGCCGAATTCATGGATTTTCTGGATGGTCTCAACGCTCTGATTCGGGCAACAAATTCATCAGCCGCAGATCTACTGCACGGATCATCCACCATCGTGCATGACTACATCAGTGGCGCAAATGAAGCCTTCTTCGCTCCACGAGGTCTCAGGGTGTCACTGCAGTCTCTAAACGCTCTTCTCGAAATGTTGCGCATCCCTACCGAACGAGGACAGCGCGCTCGCGCCATTGCAAGCGTTCTCGATAAAGCCTGCCCCGCCGACAGACGAGCACAAGCGCTGTATCCATGGGTTGAAGCTCTAGACACCGGCATGCCTTCGCCAAGTTTTCAGACATTGGCACTGCATGATATGGATACACGGTTATGGGGACGGGCGCCATCTCAAAGTGCTTCTGGCCATAGCGACAGCTATCCAACTGAGAAGACGCGGGCCCCTTCAACCGAATATGAAGACCCACCACATTCGGTTCCAGAGCCCGCAGAAGACACCAATCCTAACGATGGTTCATGGGGAAGAGGGCGCGGTGGCTTTGGGGGCAGCCACTGGTCGCCGTTTGGCGCACCTGGCAATAGTCCGTTCAGAGCACCAGGCAACGGGCCGTATGGACTACTCGGCAACGGGCTATTTGGAGCACCCGGAAACGGGCCTTTTGGACTCCCCGGTCAAAGACCTTCTGGAGCTCATGGCAGACGTAGTTATGGTAATCGCGGTGGACCCGGCAATTCCCAGCAAGCAGGCGAATGGCATGGAAACGAATGGGAAGAAATAGGCAAAGATCTCGGCAAAATTGGTCAGAATTTCGGCATAAGGATGGGCGATTGGGGTTTGCAACTTGGTAAGCGCGCAAACACATGGGGTGTCGACGTGGGGAAAATGGCGAGTGGAAGTGATAGGCAGAACCGCAATACAGCTGGGCCAACTAACGAACACACTCCTGACGACCTTCCTCCTTCCTACAAAGCTTCCAGTAGTCAAGAGACGGGCGTACTTCGCGGAGACACCAAGGTTAACCCAAGTATTTCTATGCCATCGACAGAGAAGGGCAAGGACAAAAGCAAGGACATGGACCACGATGACGATGATGTATCTTCAATCTCGTCTGATTCATCAGACGACTCCGACAGCGACTCAGATGACGAGGACTACCCGGACACCGAAGCCATGTTCTTAAAGCGCGTTCGCTCCATCAACGAACACGCTGATGCCTCCGCCAAGAAAGGAAAAAAGAGCGCAGAAGAGGTCGCTCACGAGCGGGCCCTCGAATTTGAGCAAGCGCAAACCGAAAAGGAAGCCATGGACCTTAAGATCGGCATCCAACTATCGAAGCGTGCTATACGAAAGGAGCTGAGACAGCGAGGCCGCGACCTGAAGCGTCAATATCGCCAGAAGAAGCGGGAGCTGCGCGCCACACATGATCGTAAAGGCAAGGGGAAAGCGAAGAAGGGGAAGGAGTGGAAGGAAGCGAAGAAAGAGTATAGAAAGAAGAAGAAGGAGTTACGAAAGGAAAAGTTGGCTGCCAGGAAAGAGTGGAGGGAGGCTTCGAATGATGGGGGGAAGTTGAAGAAGGAGGGAAGGTCTGATGAGGATGGTCAGGATGAGGTGATGGGTAGGATGGTTTGGGTGGTTATCGAGAACCTGGCACTTTGAGCTATGTAGATGGCATGTACTGAATCGATACGTACTTCATTCCAATAAGTCAAAGCGGGGGGGTTTTTTTAACGTCGTTGCCGTGGAACGAATGCAATGCTTGGTTGAGGCTCTGTCTAAGTAATTCTGAAGGCTGTGTTTGGTTCTCAAATTCCTCGACGCGATATTGCAGGAGCAAGCGTTCGGCGAAGAAAATTCGCAATACTTCGCTCTCGAAGTCCCCGTTTGCGTCACAGGAAATGATTTGGCCGGGATTTTACCGTACGATGATACCATGGCTATCATGAAGTAGCTTAGATCACGCCGTTGCAGTAGTATAAACAGTCGTCCAAATGTACCGTTTGTTCGGGCACATGGTACTCAAGGGGTCTAATTCGTACTCCACAAAAGCTACTGCACCAGACTTCTTCGCTCGCCACAGACTTCAACCCACGACTTTCAGCTAGATCCTCGGCGCCATGGACAGAACAAACGTCTTCATATCGATGACTGTCATCACCACCTGTTCAATTGTGGGTTTCAAGTACCTCCGCTGATTTGAAGCTCGGTCCAAGGTCCCCAGTACGCCACTTGCGAAGGCAGCAGAGCAGAGCAAAATACACGGACCTCAAGTCGATCAGCTGATTGGAAAGGATCAAACGCTAAATGTATCGCCATACCGGCACTCGCTCAAATCGAGGAGCGACTACGATGGAGCACTCTTCCGGAGAAATCTCATTACGGGTGATTACTACCTAGTCTGTAGCTGCGAAGAGCACGCACGGAATCTGTACTTCAATGGGCAATACCCGTGAATGTTACAGCATCTGGAAGACGACATTATAGTGCAAGTCAAAATGAGGCCAGCACTGAACGCCGAAATTGATGAAGGGACTTACGAAACACTGTCATTAGCCGAGTGCACCATCGAATCCTTTTTCCGGGCTGATACAGACATGGACCCGGACCATTTCGACGCACAACAACAATTCAAACTGTCTTCCAAGCGCGGCCGGTGCCTGGATATGTACGAGCTAAACGTGCAGCATACGCTAATTCTGTACCTCCATCTCTCACAGACTCAATGACATCTTCTTTGTCGGCGTAGTGAGGAACCTCAACATTACCTGGAACGCAAAAGACTTGGAAGCAAAGGACGGCACAGTCTACAGCGACGCCTCAACATGTCTCAAATACGGAAGAACGCACTCCACCATCCGTCTACACCCGACGCGTCGAGATCAGATCAAGTCCGAGTATGTGCGCAACGGACAGTCGCTGGTTGAAACGCGCGTGGGTACCATGTTGCACGAGATGTTGCATGTTTTACTAAAGCAGTATGCGTATGCGTATGAATATTGCGCTGTTCATGTGAGTCACGCAGGTCATGGGCGGGCGTGGCAGCGCATCGCCGAGGCTATTGAGGAAGAGGGTCTGATGTTGCTGGGCGTGGATGTTGATTTGGGTGCTTGTCAAGCATGATGGCCGATGACCGGAAGGACTGCCATGGTCTAATTATTTGCGACTTCGATCATTGGGGGTTCTTTGAGCATTTTGAGCGTTTGTGAGGGATGGGGATATGTTTTAGAGGATTGTCGAGGACGAACAACAGATGGTGTTGGCTGAGAAAGCGGGCGTGCTGACTCAGCCGCACCGTCGCCTCATCTAATTATTTGACAGACGAGTAGAGGTTAAAGTGTTACAACAAAAAATGAAGACACATTTGTAGGAATTTGCGATCTATCTGCTCTCTCTCACTTGCCGCGAAGTTTTGGATCATTTCCAGCACTTGACATGATGACGTCGTTGCCACGCCCCACCCCGGCGGGTTGGAGTACGAAGCAAACAGGCGGCCATGCACGCAAGGGAGCGCCTACGTATCTCTAACTTCTATGCAATAACCTATCTCACTCTTCGACATTCTAACATATCCTTGTCCTCCAAGAAAGCAGCTCGGCCTCCAATCACCCCGAGGCTATTCAGGAATAGGTTTTCGAGGCTCAGCAGCGCGCCACCATGGCTCTCAGCGAAGAGCTCGTCCAAGTCGACGGGAGGGACATTGGACTTGAGCGGTCGACTATAACACAACAAGGGCAGATTGAGCTCCCAGACAAGAATTTTGGAGAGAACGACAACGGCGCTCATCTGCGCGATCCGGACAACTACGCGGAGCCTGATGCCCGTTCATCTACCCACCACGTGGTCAATTCGCTCAGGCAGAAGAAGCACGATGCAGGAATTAAGCTGCGAAAAACGTTCCACATCAGCAAGGATACTGATGATGCTGATAAACTCGACTCAACAAAATCGCCAATTCTCGCTAATACCGCGGATGTTGAGAAGTCAGGCTCGCGCCTTGACAACAACACAGCGCCCGAGAAGCATACGGTGAAGGATCTCATGCATAATCCGGTCGATACAGTAAAGTCGAAGGTTTCGAATCAAGGTATATAAACTTGTGATCCATTTACCGATAAACATGCCTAGAGTACTTCGCAGCAATTTTGCGCTTCACGTGGCCTGTCAAACAACCGCAGGGTAATATAGGTTCAATCTAACTATCTACAGGCAACCAACAGGTCGCGGCAAATATTGCAGCAAAAGAGATACCGCACGGGCAGGAGGTCGACCTCGTCAATGCCTCCAGCGCTATAGACCGTGCGAGAACGGAGAATGAGAAGCTGCTTGCCATCAAGAACCTTTCTGAGCTGCTGAAGGAGCGACAAAGCACGTATGTTCGCTGGAGTCTTGACAGGCATGTGAGCAAGGTCAGGGCGTTGCCGCGCGATACAGTGGTGTTGAAGCCGAGATCGGCGTTCGAGCATAGAAACCCCCAGGGCAATATCGTCGTTGATTGGAGGGCCTATGGGTCGCATGTAAGTACTGCATTCGCCAAATTTGGGGTGGTCCTAGTGTAATTCGCGGAGCTTCGCACTGTGTTTTGACAGCAGGAGGCTCGCGAAGTGCACCAGCCCTATCCAAGCCTCAATACAACTCGAAATTTACTAAATCAATCCAGCTACTTGAATACTATGCGCACCGATACGGCGGGCAGTATATAGGCTATGGTTCTAGCCCACCGACCCCCTCGAAAGAGACCATCATGCCAAACATTGAACGCCTGATCGTTGCGACCTCACCGTTCCAAGAGTTCATCATGACTACCCGACGAGTCTATCGCTGGGAGAAGCCTACAGAGACGTCGAAGTACCTGGTGATCTATCTCGTCCTGTGGTATTTTAATTTACTACTTCCTGGCATTGTAAGTCTTTCTTCACACCATAACCGTCTCGTTGGGTCTCACCAAATGGCGAAAGATAGGCTTGACGTGTTTCGCTTGATTTTGCAGCCCTTGAATCTGGTAGTTGTCTGCTAATATTGATACAGTTATCCGCACTCCTGTATCTCGTTGCAGAGCGCCGTATTCACGGCCAGACCATGGAAGATTTGCGTGAAGACATCAAGCACAGGGAAAATGTACAGCAAACGGCCCTATCGCTCACCGAGTTCATCGAGAAACAAGGTGACGAGAACTGGGCAGACGACTTACTCCGGGATGCTGGTCCATGGCTCATGATCCAGTTAGCTGATATGGCAAGCTTCTTTGAGAGTGTGCGCAAGTACGTACCTCATCTACCCTTGCTATACCTTGAAATAGTGCTAATGAACGATAGTTTCTACGAGTGGCGGAAACCTACCCGTACAGCTGCTGTCCTCGGCGTCCTCGGTGTTAGTATTCTCGTGACCGCCCTAACTCCTCTCTGGCTGCTCATCAAAACTTCGACTTTGGGAGCAGGCTTTACCTTCTTCTGCATCTTCCCCATCTCCGTCAACTTCCCTGAATACCGTCTCCTCGTATCACCCTCAAAGCGCCTACTATGGAACATCCCCACGCACCCCGAGTGGGCGATCAAATTCATCCAAGCCGAAGGTCTTCGCATCAGAGAACATGCAACGGATGCGCCTTCCGCTCTCCCCTTGAGAACTGACGCTGAGGCCGCCAAGGTCGGAGACTACGGCTTCTACAATGCTCATTACCAGAAGTCATCAGGCCACTTGGTGATCGGCACCGACTCGGTTCGCTTCGTGTCCAAACATCCGCATGTAGTGCACTTCACGCTACCGTACGACAAGATCCATAACTTGGAGAAGCAAAATCGGCAGATAGCCAAAAACGTTCCTGAGAAGCTGGTGCGAGATTCGGGCAAGGATTTGAGGTTGGTGGATGCACAGGGGCGGGAGTGGGTGCTCAAAGATGTGGATCAGAGGGATGAGGCGTTTAGCCAGATTGTGGGATTTAGTCGCACGACGTGGCAAGTTGTTTGGTAGGGTGGGAGTCAATGGGGGGTTGTAGAGTTTTCTAAGTTGGGGTCGAGAGGGTCTGGAGGAGACTAAATACCGAGTTGGAAAATCATATCTTTGCTTCTCTTGATGTACTAAGTCCCTCAGTATGGCACACCCAGCAGCATACTCAACTGTTCGGTACGCTCGAAGAAATTTCCTTCCAGACGGGCACCGAGACCCCATGCCTCGCAAACACAAAATACACCATCTTCCCATCTGCCCCCTCAAACTTCCTCATACAAACGAGGCCCTATCTAACGCAATCATCGCAGCTAAAATCGACTTGATACTGTAACGAGTAGTATGTGGGGCCTTTCTATAGCGATCTCCTTAACAGGCAATCCCCAATGGCGCTCGGCACCACCGCGACGTGGGAGTATACTAGATTCGACACGTGGGCTTTGACCAACATGGGAATATGGGATGTTTCAACTGCAGTGATACCGTGGATAAAATTTACAGAGGTTTCCTGTGCAACACAGAAGCTTTTGTCCGGAAGAGTGGGAGGTGTGTAGCTATGTTTGAGATTTTCGGGTTTTGGCGCTTCAGGAATCGCAGCATGGCTGTTGTCGGAGGATCGGGGAAGTGCTGGTTTTGGAGCTGCTGTTTTCAGAGGAGCTGGTTGGGAGGCTGCGGCGGACCTGGTAACAGCAGCCAAGACGACGTGGTATTTTGGCTGCTTGTTGGGAAGCTTGGGTGCGGTAGATGCAGTGTCTCTGTACGCTGGGCTTGCAGTAGAGCTGTCCTCTTGCTCTGTGGGCGTGGTGGCCACGTCTCGAGATGGGAGCTGCTTAATCTCGTTCTTCAGTTCTTCGTTTGTCGCCCTCGTGGCTGCTAGTTCGCGTTTCAGGCTTGCTATCTCAGTCGCCACTTGAGCACATCGTATACAGCTTGGCCGATCCTCCTCTTGCCCTGTAGGGTTGATATCGACCCCATTGATTCCTCGCTGTTCGCCTTTTGCTGCAACCAGTCTTACCAAAGCCCGTTCGATACCTGCTATTGTTCCTTGCGTCTTTTGTCGGAATACCGTCTTCCCGGCCTGCTTTTGTGCACACGCCTTGTTTCTATTTCTTGAGCTACGGTGGATCTTCTCGACCTCAATGCGTGTAGAGAATCGAAAGATGGAGAAAACAACCTAGGTCAAAGTGTATCATCTAGGGCGCGGTGGTCATTTCGAAGGTGTCCCGCCCCATGTGACAATGTAGAATTGTGCTTTCGCACGGCCGCCGGTACGCTGTTGCTCCTACAGGTAATATACTGGTCAGACAATCCTTCCACCTCCTGGCGTGCAGAGCATGCCAGCCCAACCACGATCAATCCCTCATGCAACGACTGCGGCCTCAGGCTCCAGGGCTGACATATCGGCTCATGCGATAACGTGGATGCCCCCGGGGCCATCCGTGCAGGTAGGTAGGATCACAGACCTCGGGACATTAATAACAAAGAGGCGGTTTTCTTCCACCCGCAGATCAAGAGCACGGCACTAGGTCATACAATAAATCTCGGTCGGTCTTCACAAGTCGTCTTTTTTTGGGGATTCTTAGGCGAAATGAAAGTACACTGAAGTTATCAAGGGTCTACCTACTGCATTGTTTGTTACTCTCAGCTTACATTTGTAACCACGAATTGTTGCATTGGTTAGTGGAGCCCGTTTTGACGAACGCATGAGTCATACAAGGGCCTCAAGCGCAAAGTTTGCGAGTCGTGAACCGCCAGGTCGCGAACTTCACACCTGTGGACGTCGCCGACATTGCGCTCCCTTTAACAGCATGGTACAAAGGTATCTTTATTAATCGCGTGTATCAACTACTATCACGAGTGGAGAACTGCGACAGCCCAGTGTTTACATATTTTTCACCATGCGTTTTCGCATTAACAACGCTCGGTTCGGTCTTCCCCGCAACCCCGCCCTACTTTCTCGACGCGTATCAATGGTTACACAGGAAAGCGTTTTCCGCTCTATGCTGTCTGCCTTCGTGAACTGTTACCCGTGAAAAAGTCTCAGGACATTGCAGAAAAGAAACGCTACCTGACTGTATAGCCGTGATTGGACAATGCAAGGAGCAATGGTTCCTGTGACGCTTCCAAGTCTTGCCTTAACTCCGGTGGTTGGCTTAGACAGTACGTATATAGCGGAGAGGGTCCTCCCTCATGAAGAGAAATACGTCTATCCCACTCAGTTCTTTTGGCATATCTATCTCAACCCAATCCGAACGATATATGGCCCCGAACCCGAAGCGGATCAAGATGTCTCCTTCCACCGACCGCAAACGCGCTGTGCGCATCGCAGGATGTTCTGGTGGCTTCACGGACCGCTCCACTGCCATCATGCGGATGGCCGGAGACCCCAAAGTCGATGTAGTTATGGGTATGGCTTCATAGACGCCACTAAATATGACCATAAGTTGACCGCAACAGGCGACTGGCTCTCCGAGATGACCATGACCGTCCATGGAAGTGGCAAGGTCAAGAACAACGCAACGAAGAAGAGCAACGTCAAGCTCAGTCTTGAGGACCGGAAGAAGAACGCCATGTATGCGGACACCTTTATTCAGTGCTTTGAGCCAGCGATCGGGAACCTCGTGAAGAACAAGACCAAACTCGCTGTGAACGCTGGCGCCTCGGATACTGAGCTTCTAGCTGAGGTGGTCGTCGATATGCTCGAGAAACAGGGCGCGGGCCATCTGAAAGTTGCGTGGATTGAAGGCGACGATGTGACCGGGCAAGTCAATAGTTTGATCAAGAAAGGAGATAAGTTTGAGAGCTTGATGCATGGCAAGAAGCTGGAAGAGTGGGGTATGGAGCCGGTATGTGCGCAAGCATATCTAGGAGGACTGTGCATTGCGGAGGCGTTCAGACAAGGTGCCGATATTGTGCTAGCTGGACGAGTTGCTGATGCTGCGCCAGTCATTGGTGCCGCGGCGTGAGTTGCTTCTTTACTTTTTTTCCCCACGGAAACAAGTGCTAATGCGATCAGGTGGTGGCACGACTGGAAGAGCGATCAATTTGACGAACTCGCCGGAGCTCTCATCGCTGGTCATCTGGTAGAATGCTCAAGCTATGTCTGTGGAGGCTACTACTCAATGTTCAAGGACCTCATGAAGACCGGCAAACATGTCAACATGGGCTTTCCGATCGCAGAAGTCGATTATGACGGTAGCTTCAACATTGCAAAGGAGAAGAACAGCGGAGGTGAGCACAAAGGCAGTTGAATGTGACACAATGAGAGCTGACAATTCCCAGGCTGTGTGACTGTCGGATCATGCGCTTCGCAGCTGTTGTATGAGATTCAGGGACCTCTCTACTACAATTGCGATGTTACCGCGGATATTAGCGACGTCAAGATGGAGCAATTAGGTGAAGATCTCGTACGGGTCACTGGTGTCAAAGGCCTACCTCCTCCACCTACAACGAAAGTTGGGATTACTGCTCCAGCTGGCTGGCAATGCGAGTGGCACTTCTATATATGTGGACTGGATATTGAGGAGAAATGCAAGATCACTGAGGATCAGATCAGATACGGTAAGCTCGAACCTTTCACTAACCTTGCAGTGTCTCGTATGAAGACATTCAACTGACCATCATAGCCATGGGCGACAACGTAAATCGCTTCTCGACACTGAAATTTCACCAGAACGGCTCATCGCCCATCGACGCGCATAACCAGGATGTGGCGACGGTCGACTTCCGGTGCTTTGCTCAAACCTCAGACCCCGAGGTGGTCCGACCAGACGTCCCGAATGGCTTCAATCGGTGGTGTCTGGAAGTCTTCCTCCAGTCGGCGCCGGGTCTTTCGCTTTCCAACGACCTAAGACAAATTGTGCCCAAGTCATACTACGAGTACTGGGTATCTCTTCTTCCGCAGGATCAACTACCTCTCCGAGTGCATAGCCTGTGGGGGGACAATAAGGTCACCGACCTCAGCCCACCCAAGATCACGAAAGAGTACCCGCAGCGGCAGAACTCGTACGAGACGTCGTCGCCAGTCGACCCCGCTTCTTTCGGCGAGACTGTATGCGCACCACTAGGCTATATCGTCGCTGGCCGTTCAGGTGATAAGGCATCAGACTGCAACTGTGGCTTCTTCGTTCGACAAGATGATGAGTGGGATTGGCTGAGGTCTTTCATGACGATTGAGCGTGTGAAACAACTTCTTGGGGACCAGGAACACAAGGGCAAGCCAATCGACCGTTTCGAAATTCCGGGCATTCGCGCAGTGCACTTCCTGCTGCATGACCACCTGGATAGAGGTTACAATGCGTGCTCGAACTATGACACGCTGGGGAAGAGTAAGTGACCATATTTATGTTATGATATTGTGTGCTGATCTTCTTGTAGATGCGATCGAGTATATGCGTGCGAAGACTGTGGATCTGCCGAAGAAGTTCTTGGACCGTGGCCGGATTTGAGTGTATACATCATGACAATCACTTCTAGAGACAGCAGTCTGTATTCCTTCAATGTATATGTGAGCTTCAAATCTCTAATGTGTGACGTAGTAACTTGCACGAAGATCAATGCAGCAGTCGCCGCAGTGAAGTAGTTTTCTTTCATAGGTGAAAGCGAAGCTTTACACTCTTGACTCATTCTCGACGTTTTCCACTCCGGTATCTTCATTTTGTTATTGCTGCGGTGTCAATGCTTCTTTTTGAATGACCACTAATGTTGTGTGTAGGCACGCTGAATAATCTGCCGCTGGTCGGATGCATCATCGCTCTTCCCTTCCACAGCCAGACATGTCAACAATCAAATCAATCAAATATAGAGCTCCGTACTTGCTTTGATTGAGCTTTTCATGGCGTTGAATTTGATTTGAACTTGATTTGATTCACTGGAGGCATATTTAATTTGTGTTGGATAGGCCGTAGCACTAGTGCTGAAACGAGTAACTGAACTGAACGATTGTATTCTATTGATTGATGATTATGTTGTTAAACGGAGGGCTGGTGAGGGGTTCTCATCTCATCCGGTCCTTCAAGGGATGGCCAAGTAACTATGATGTAAGCCGGCTTACATCATAGTTCCATCGACGTCCCTTGCAGTCCTATCATGCCGTCCTGTCCATAGCAGGGGAATACCTATCAGGTCGCGGCCAGCCTATGGCTATGGCTATTCCCACAATTTGGTATATTTGATTATATTTGACCATTTGATTGCTCAGGAGTGTGAGAGTCCGTCCGGCTGGAGTGTACGACCAAAGCTGGAAGGCTAGATGTATAGTACGTAGTTGGGGGAACGCAAGGTTGGTTCTCTAGGATGGAGGGGATCACTGATGAGTGTTATACTTGTTGGCAAGCGCTCATGAGTGAGCACTTGATTACCATGAGAATGATGATCGTTGCTGAGCGCTCAATGACGAGCGCCACGTGGATGTGGGACAGCCCAATTAGTCAACAGCCTGATTGGTTGTTCATATGGGAGGAGCTACTGCACAATAATATGAGAGGAGTTACATGGCTGCACCAATGACAATACGCAGATGGCCAATCCAAAGATGCCTGATGAATAAGATAGAATTGCTACCACTGAGAAGCGGGCAGGGTACGGGCCAATGGGGACCTGTGACAAGACTAACAGAAATTGCATGACAACAGCTACACTCACGGCGTAGTGCATGTAATGGGCTCAGCCCGTTACAGCAGTACACTCCCGAGGATCAAATACCTCAATCAAATCAATCAAATATTCATCTTAAGACTTCATTTTTTTGGGCTTCTCCGCTTATCGAAGTTGATTTGATTGATTTGGAAAAAATGAGGTTTGAAGAGTTATGTTTGCAAATATGTTTGATTGTTGACAGGTCTGTCCACAGCAAGCAAGGCCCAAGTTGAAGCTCCACCTCCGCGACGTCACCTCGACGCACTCTCACACTTTCCGCAGACTAAAAGCTACGATGCTGGTAACAGCAGCGTCGCAATAGAGTGCCGTATATCTTCGCAGTGATACTGACGCATGTGGTCACGGGGACCATCGTGCCGGTGAGACAGCCGCATAGATATGCAGCTGCTCTTTTGCAATTACTAACAGTAGAAGTTGCAACAACCACTTCGAAATGGCGAACAACACACCCAAGGCCTCGCTAGAGAAAGACTCCTCGCCTCCCACTGGAGTCATTGGCCGGCCGTTGCCGGAGACGTCGACTGTGGCAATCGCGCAAGTCTACTCCAAGCCCACGGATCCTGAGGCCAATTCATTGCTCACTATTGCGCCTGAGATTCGCAATCAAATCTACGAGTACTCGCTTCTGCAGCCAGAGCTTTCGGCACGTCAGTCTCGGGAACCGCGACCATTCTGTCCAGGTGTCGCCAGATTTACCACGAAGTTATCGACATCCTTGACAACCAGAATAACTTTCTGTTTGTTTATCCTCCATACAAGGAGTGGTATTGTGCTGGCTGCTCCATCGCGTTGTGCTCAGCCTGGATCGGAGGAGTTGGTTCATGTCTCTCGATGCTGCGCAAGGCCATCATCGATGTGGACGAGCCGTGCAGTCACTGCTTCTATGATAGCGATCTATTCCGCAAAGACTACTCCATGAAGGTTCTTCTTCTTCTCAAAGTATTGTGAAGCCAGACCGGTGCGAATCTGGCGATCGAGTTCGAGACATCGGGGCGAACAGCCAGCAAGACTGCCAAATGACTCTCGCGATCTTCACCAAATGCTGCAAGTAAAACCTCTCTGAGCTCGGTAAAAACGACAGTTTGGGCTTGAAGAAGGCTTGCCTTTTTTTGAAGCACGTCAACATCTACCACACCGGGCGCGGCGGCCGTGTAACATATCGATCTTCAGAAGCGGCAAACGATGTCACCCAACAATATACAGCAGCAGATGCCGGAAAAAATCTCCAGTTAGTATAGCGATCAACTCCGCCCAAACTCGGTACTCTGCGCTTTTTCATGATCGAATCCATCTACCGATGTGTACTCGCCGATCAAAAAGTTACGTACGATCTCGCCACAGGCTCCACCTCAGGACTTGATGTTGGCCTTCTCGGTGTAGATCGATACACACGTGGGCAGTTCGTTTCATATTTTCTCAAGAACAGCCACCTCACTATTGTTCTGACCTCCGAGGTCGCCTGCTCCCCACGACGATCTACTCAGGGATTGAACGGCGTATCAGGGACTATTCCAAGTGCCCTTTTGAGGATTTCTTCAGGGCTTATAGTATCGACTCCTGCAACCCAATTACGGCAACCCACCGATGATTATGTTACAGCCTCAGACAGATGCTTCGCTTGACTTGGCTACTGTGCAGATTAGCACATGTGATATTCTTCGTGTCTCTTCAATGTTTCCGCATCGCACGCAGATCGTCATCCGCTTGCGTGGCCCCACAGGAGATCGGGATCGTACCACTACCCTGGCTGAGTTCGAAAGCAATTTATGCAGGTCGAGCTCAATATCCAATGCTACCCCGCTCGTGTCATCTACAGAGCAAGCAACGAGGAGCTACAGATTGTCGGTCCTAGCATCATAGAGACCGTAAAAATTGCGCGCTTGCGCCAGCTGGTTGGGAAGATGGATTTGGACATCCTGAAAACAGGAATCGGCTGTCTGTTCAAGATACCCGACCTCGAATGGCACGACAGACCTCGAATGGTACGGCAGACCTCGAATGGCACGGCAGACCTCGAATGGCACGGCAGACCTCGAATGGCACAACAGGGCACTGGATGGTCTCGTGGGCCATCCCACGTCTCTGTGTGAGGGGATCAAAGATTGGCAGAGAGAGAGAGAGAGAGAGACATCGGCAGCACAATGCCCATGACCGCACTTCATCTATTTCAAGCTGTCTGTCATGATACGCAAAGAGTTTCAAACCTTTACTTAGAGAATTCACTGGTGCCATACCATGTCGATGATCACTCACTACGAAGCCTCCTAATGCCATTCACCAACCTACCACGTATAACGCATCCTTCCGTCGATATGACAGGCTTTGTTTCGATGAGCTAAACTCTGAATCGAATTAATATTGTGTGTACAGAGATATCCAAAACACTAGGTATAGTAATGGTAGAAGATGCAACTGAATCATTTCAAGAGAGACAGCAATGGTGTCTACGACTGAAGACACGGCTACAGACTTATGGCCGCTTTGAGCGCTCGTTACCCAAGCTATCATTCTCCCCTCCAAATTCGAGGTATAAAACACCGGTTGCAGAGGCCTGGAGGCCTTCGCAAGCTGATATTCAGTTCCACATGGACAAGCACATCTGTCATTACCGAGAGGCACATATGTAGACAGCGATGTGAGGCTGTGGCATGCATAAGCAAGGCGAGTAGCACATTTCACATCAGAGACGCAGGCATGAGAAGAAGATTGAAGATATCAAACGTCGTTCAATCCATACCGCGCATAACCAGACAATACAAGACCAAACCAGTTCAGACCAAACCAAACCAAACACAATGCAACGCAAGCTATAACCAAGAACAGGAAACCAAGAACTTGAAACGAGGAAACCAATGAATCCCGGAACACCGTGGTAACACACTACGGATCTCCACCACGACACAACGCAGGGGTATCATTGTCTATCCAGACAGCCCCAGCACCGACCATCGCCAGGCTTAGACAGCAGCATAAGGCGCCGTTGAAGGCGTCGTGGAAGGCGCCATGGAAGGCGCCGTGGTAGCGGGGACAGTGGGAGGGGCATAAACCTTGTCGGGGACAGCGTAGTTGGAAGCGTTGGCGCGGCTGGCGCGGCTGGCGCGCAAGAGACGAGACAAGAGGTACAAGCTGACGAGGCTGAGCAGGGTGCTGAGCTGTCATGGCATTAGCACATGCTTCACCATAGCAATGAGTGAGGTCTGGGTATGGGAGGAACAGGTGACATCGTACGACCGAAAACGCAACCAAAAGACGCATCAAGTTCCAACCACGGGAGGTAGTAAATCCAACTGAATCCTCTCCATTGTTGAGGTTTGCGAGAAAGTAAGAAGAAGCACCGAGAAGGATGAGTGACGTTATGAGGTGCAAAAGGTTGAGCGTCGCGAGGAGAGGGCGCAGCTTGCTCGCAGGTGCGCTAGCAGGTGCACCGTAGTCGGTCGAAGAGGTGGTGACGGGAGTGTTGGCCACCATTTTTGTAGGGTAGTTGCTGTTGTTGATAGGGTGGTGCTGGTGTTGTTGATATTTGGGGGGAGGGAGTTGGAGGGACAGAAAGAAGCTTGATGTTGGATAAGCTGTGAGTTGGAAGTTTGTTGGTGGGAAGAAGTAGAGATGGCGATGGGTTTTTATGGGTGCACTGTACGCGGCGCTAGTGAGTTGTTGACAGTTGAATAAGGTAGTAGTAGGTGGTGAGTTGCGTCCTTCCTCTGCGTGGGTCCTGGGAGTTCCTGCCCCGTTGCCGCGACATCACGATGATTTTTCGCGGTCGTACTTGAGATGATACGCATGCTCTCGAGTCGAAAGGAAGCCGAATATAGGACTGTAGATACCTTCGCGACGTGCAAGCCTTTTGGAAGCTGTGATGTGCACAACATTACTAATGAGCTGCTGCTGCGCGTTGTGTCACTTAACTGCATCGTAGGGAGCAAGGGTGACGATACTTCACAGAGAGGCAGGATTATTCGAGCCACATCATGCATGGAGACAGGCGCATTTCGGGGTCCATAACCTGGCAGCAGCCATCGTATCCTTTGGAGCAAGCGCGCGAACGATAGCCCTTACTGGATCTGCTGTATAACGTCAACTGCTTAACCTTGCGCTGCTCCCGTTTGTCCTTCGTCAATGACATGTTCATGAATTCATTGCCCCCTTAGCTACCCCTCAACACGCATACCCGCTTCCTTGTACATCTACAATAATACTGTTGTCCGTGATTGCAGCAGCCCACATGAAGTTGATAGATCGGAGCTTACAAACCTGTATTATCAGTCGTGACAACCTCAAGCAACGAACTAGTGTACTTCTGAGATCCATGAACCCTTGTTAATCAGACACATTCCAGGCCTCGACAACATGGACGCCTCGCTCAAAAGTTGCAACGCGCACCACTTCCACTAACCCCAATATACCTTTGTAAGTCCTCGGCACGACGTCACTCCTCGTCAGCTAGTACCTTGTTCATTTCACACGATGTTATCATCGCTTTGCCCGTAAGACGAAAGCCTATAAAACTAGAAGCATGAGTTTATATCTACTAATGCTCATATGTTGAGTCGATGTCCACGGAGGAGGATCTACGACGTTTGATGCAAAGGCCTCGTAGTTACCAAAAAAAGCGACAGTGCGGCAACGCAAGAGGCGTGGGTAAATCTGATTCGAAAACGAGACTAGTTGGAAGTGATAGGAATGCAAAAAGCAAAAAAAGGTAGAAAGAAGGCTGTTCTCTCCGCGGTGTCAAAGATAACATCAGATTGAATTCAGCCAGGTAAAATGCTAGAAATACCAAAGTACCTACGCTTCTCTACCAAAAATTCCAAAGATGTTTTCAAGCCCTTGAAGCGAAAAGAAAGGCAGCCGCCGTTCAGAGGAGTAGTAAAAAAAACAGGTATGCCAACGGTCAACTTACTATAGTTCCCTTGAGCACCGAGGCAAGTAATGGTTAGCAGAGACCATCAACCCACTTACCTACCTCTGCATAAACTTGCCGAGACCACCAGCCCACTTACCTACCTCAGCAAAAACTTGCCGAACTAAAAGCAAGCCACAAGCGCGACCCCTTGAGCCCTGTTCTGCGCACGTACCTCGCTAGCCCACCACTACCACCGAGCTCTCTGGTGGCGCAAAGGTCGAAAATAGTGGAGGCTCGGAAAGCAGATCCTAGCCAATCATTAGCATGTGATGAACCCGGCAGAGACTATGAATGCACTAGCGAAAGCGTAATGTGTGTATCAGACGAATTGAGAAGATGTGGAATTGTGCTGGTTGTGAAAGCAGTGTTCCTACGATCCGCCATTTCTCAAGAGAAAAGGAGGAGAGGAACTATTATGGCCCCAGCGTTGTCATCATTTGGGGAGGGGGTAGTATAAGGAAGATGGTACTTACTACGAAGTTAGTCCAGAACCCAGAGAGGCTGCTCGAGGCCATCGCTGGCCTGCTAAGAGACACGGAGTCGAGCTTGGAGAAAGTACGTTGCAGTCGGCAGGAGTTAATCAGTGATCCGAGCATACGGTCGCGCCTACGCCACCTACAACATACGGGGTACAAGCAACCGTACGCCTTAACCATCTAGCCCTCGTACTCTCCAAACCTGCAGTCCGCAAGGCTGCGTCGCATATATGACCACACGCACCAACGAGAGACCAGGCTGCCGGATGTCATTTCCACCATGCCATCAATCTGCGTTCGCACCGGCTAGCAGGCCGTCTACTCCGCGGACGCAATTTATCCGCG
Organism: Clathrospora elynae; assembly: GCA_010015635.1. Classification (NCBI taxonomy): domain Eukaryota; kingdom Fungi; phylum Ascomycota; class Dothideomycetes; order Pleosporales; family Diademaceae; genus Clathrospora; species Clathrospora elynae. The sequence goes on from ML976015.1 coordinate 313,417, forward strand.
AGGGTGGTAAGAAAGTTCACGGCGGGCGTGATAACAGGTGGGCTGGTGGCGCAGCAGTGGGCTCATATGTAACAGAGTTTGTTGCGCGGCTGGACCTTGTGATCGGTAACCGAGACGGGTGGGGGAGTCGTGGCAAGTGAGACCGAGGAGGGGAATAGAGTTTGGGTCGTGGACGAGTCACACCGGTCGCGTCTTCGTTTCAAGAGGAAGGTGGTCGATCGCGTGCAGAGGGAGAGATTCAAAGGAGAAGAGGTGGCTGCGAAAGCTGGGCGGAAAGGCGGGCTGACACGTGCGCGGCGGTTGCGGGGATTAATGGTCAGAATGACCGCCGATGTCAACCGGGGTGGAGCTGTCAACGTTGCAGCCCATGTCAACGTGGGTAATGAAGTGTGCCATATTATTTATAAAGGCGGAAGCAAGCAGAGGCTTAAGGAAGGTAGAGAGCTGTTCCTTCGTCCCGCGGAAGAGGAAGGGCACGGGTACGGGAGAAGCCTCGGCGTCCCAGAGCATCGGTTCGCCAGAATTTTGAATTCCAGCAACACCTCCTTTCCTCCGTAACGCCAGCTCGTGACAAGCTGCTCATCTCATACGAGCTTCGCGCACCCATCTGCGCAAATTTGCACGCGTCGACTCGGACATCCTTCTGCATATCCGTATTGTGCAGGCTTAAATTTGTGTGCGATGATGCAGCTCGCTTGCTATTATTGCAAGAGATCAGCACCCGAAACCCTGGGCCAAGCATCATGTATTCGTGCCGATTACTTGCCACCAATAGAACACCGTCATGACCGCCTGCTGTTACGGCAACAGATCTGCATAAACATCTTGAAATAGAGTCCGAACGTATGGACGCGACGCGTGGCATTATCATATATTGACACAATCGTTGAAGGTAGTGGGAGTCTATTTCCAGCTACTATATACTTATCCGCCTATGTTCGGAAATAACGGGACATCAACGGTCCGGGAACGCTTCGCTAAAACACAATATGCTCGTGAGGAAAAAGCCGGAAGGCGAGACGTGATGCATGTGTCGATTCGACAACCGCCGAAAAGGTAGAGCCGCCGCGCGAGACGCAAACCACCGGACATCTGCTGCAATGTGTCCTAAATAGGAAAATCGTTTTGGCCAAAGAAAACCGAGGTATCATATTCTTGAACATGCCGAAACGCCAGACTGGGGTAGTCGCCAGAGAACTCCGTTTTCAAGTACCACAAGATGCACCAATAGATAGAGAACAGGATGATTCGAAGAAATCGGGGCGCAACGCGACCATGGAGATGGTGTGCATGGCAGGGGCCGTAGTTCCCTGCCTATTCGGGACCGAAAAGGTCGAGCTGCTCCCCTTCGCGATCGATCACGAGGTGCGGCTAACAATGTGTCGCGAAATGCACGACGTCCTGGAAGGATCCATGGAGTCCGTGTGTGACGGGGCGGTGCATCGATTGGCTCATCAGAGCATCGGGGGAACCCAAGCTAGGCTAGCAGACGCCGAGTATGAGGTGTGTCGCGAGCTGTGCGAGGCAAACACGGCCGGGCACAGTATCGATGGACCAGGTCCTACAGGTGTGGTGCGAGACACTACTGCTGGGGGCGGCGCGCAGTCCAGATGTGGCTGCGGAGCAAGGGGTCAGTATGGGCCCGTAACAGCAAACAATTGGTGCAACACGGCGAGAAGACGCGACTTACATGTTGTTGTACGCATGGATCTTGCGGTTGCATATCTCCTTGCGAACACTCTCCAGTAGTGGCTTGACATAGGCATTCAGATCCCACTGGTAGACGCGGGTGAGGGGGGCAAAGGTCAGTGCCTCCAGGCCCTCGGTCAGGCCCAGGTTGTACCACCGACCGATGTCCTTCTGGTGCGGGTCATTGGGCCATGTGTTGTAGGGCACGCGGATGACCGTCTCCTGGATGTCGATGAAGCCGGCGGCCTGCAGCAGATGGCGCGTACGGTGCTCGTATGCGATTGGGCGCGAGACTCTGTTCGTGGCATCGGCGAGCCAGCCGTACCACTGGGTAAGCATGCTGTCCGAGGGCAACGTGTAGTCGTCGCAGCGCGGCTCCATGTCGATTTCGATGTGCTCTATCCAGCCCGTGCCTGGCTTCAGGTGTCTGGCAGAGTTAGCGCGGGCGTACGGCGGCCAAGGCGAGCTGCGTTGCGGCGTACGTGAAGATTTTCTGATAGAGCTCAGGCCAGCTGGTGACGCTGCCGCAGGCCATCCGCAGATGGATCAAGTCCCAGGAGTCCTCGCCCAACGTCCACGGGCTCTCGTAGTCGCGTGGCACACGGAAGCGCAGGTTCGGGGGGATTCTGCACGGGCTCGCAGTCAGCGTCGGGCCAGCGAATGCAAGGACGAGCGGCCTACTTCTCGGGCTGGATGTTGACCAAATCCAGGCCCAGCACCTCGGCTTGCGTGTACTTGCTGCAGGCCGGCGCGGTTAGCTTTGGGGCACGCCTATGCGCTGCGGAACCCGACTCACTCGGCCATGTCAATCGCCCAGATGCCCGTCCCACAGCCCACGTCGAGGATGCGGGGCTGCAGGTGCGGCATCGGCGCCTGGTGCAGCTGGTCTCGCCGTGCGACGGCAAACAGCTTGTGGTAGATGTCCATGCGGTCCTTCTCGGGCTGTGGCGCGTCAGGTCACGGTCGTCATATAGGGAAGTTGCTCGGGCTCGCGCCTGCCTACCTCGTCGCATGGGTACATGTAGATACCCCGCCGGTAGCCGTGGTACCAGCGCCCGTTCTCCAGGTAGTTGCTGTTCTGGGCGGCGACAGGCATTCTGGGGCGCGGTTAGTTGGTGGCCATGATTTGCCAGAGGAAGGCGCGGACGGTCGCACGGAGCGGGGAGGGGCGGAACTCACCCATTCGATGCCATCGTGATCATTGGAGCGAGCTCCTTCGCCAGCAGCCTCGCGGGCGGGAGCGTCGACGGCCGCTCCTTCTTCACTCGGCGCGGAGGCGGCGGCGGACGGGCGGCAGCGGGGTGGTGGGCGAGGGGATCAAGTGTTGAGGTACGGTTGGGCGTGGTGGGCGTGGGCGTGGGCGTAGGCAGTCGGCGGAGGCAGCTATTGTGGGTGCCGGCTTTACTAATCGAGATGCGAGACAGTTCGGAGCCTTCACTTCAGGCAGGAGCGCAATCGTCCTCCAGGGCAGGAGCGGAGCGGGAGGGTAGGTATTTAAAGCGCTGACGCTGGGCCTCAGGGCCGGTCGACCACACCAAGGCGTTCCGGCAGCAATGCAAGAGGCAGTCCGAGGCGGCTCCACGGTGCTTTGGCCCTCTGGGACCCGTCCGTCGCCAAAGCCATTAACTGCACCGCTATCAGCTGGGAGCCCTGTCCATGCCACCAGCACAGCGAACAGCCCGCGATACGCTCGGAGCTGGGCCGAAGCCGGCCTAGCGCTTTCCAGCTACCGTGATGGCGGTACGGGCACGTCTGTCGGAAATGGAACCGCAGGCCTGACCGCCCGCCCTGAAGCCCTGAAGCCCACGTCGAGAGACGCACTGCTGCTGCCTTGCCACACCGCTCAGAGAAGAGGGGCGCACAGCGAAATGCGTCCTCTGTGGGCGTCGTGTCAGGCTTCATGCGCATGAACGATGCCGCCCCTCTTTACCCACTGACGCTCGATTCATAAGTTCTGCCGGACACTGCCCAATAGAGTGGTTAGCCATGCGACGGGTTCCGTGCCATACCTCGCCGGCGAATGGCGGGTAGGCATGTCGCCGTCATTCACGCGCTCACCATGTGTGTGCTGCAGCCTACGACAGGACCACTGTTAATGTGCTCGTGGTCTGCCGCTCGACCTAAGCCATCGATGTCCGCATGTGCTTTGTATATATCATCAGCACTCACATATAGTCGGCACAAGCGACGCTTCTGCCCAAAGGTCCGACATGACAACCTAGAATTATTACTAGGGGGGAGTGATAATCTCCGCCATCCCCAGCAGCAAATCACCATCTATCTTGCTTACGCGATACGCGTCTTCTTTTCTTCAGTACCGAGAACTTGCTTTGTCCCAGCAGGCTGTCATGAGGCACTGCATACGCAACTTATCCTCGGTCTCCTGCAGACCGTCTGCAGCGACGGGCAACGTTGCAGAACACGTTGTGAGAGCCCACAAACCATGTCTAAATCGGCTCTATAAAATCGAATCCGGTTCTGCAACATGCATTGCGAAGCACCGTCGCTGTTGCAGCCTCAACATTGTTATCTGTTGCTGATAAGCATCCAAGTACATGGTTTAATATAAGCGTAGGCGGCATTGTCCACGTCGTCGCCCTGTAAGCTGCTTAAAACAGGCCTGTGGAAGAGGATAATGGCGCGAATCTAGTAGTTGTCAGGTATGCCGGCTCTTACAAGAACGCCTTATACCCTATCCTAAAGCGTCATGAGCATTCAAGTGCTGAAAGCGCTGACTGGGATAGTATTCATCAGTGCTTGAGGTTGACCAAGCCACGCTTGTGCAGTGGGCGACCCGGGACGTAGTTGATACGCAGATGCGTGCTTCGAGTCGAAACATTTCCCGGGAGCATGGGTCACCGCCTAGGTTTACCCAGCTTACTTCGCCCTTGATTGCCGTATCCTCCAATAGCAACTGCAACTGTGCCGCATGGAAAGATCGCCGATTGCGTCGGCGCGCTTGTTGTTCGTTGTGTTCCTAGAGTCCATGTACCATTGCAGAGGTACGATACCAAACAAGTGACGCATCCAGCATGACCGGGATTTGGGGCGGTGGAGCAAGAAATAAACTCTCGAAACAACTGGCAATGTCAGTCAGCATATTCGCAGGATTCCGGAACAATTGGACGAATAGCATGGAGTCGGAGATCGTGATCCAGGAGTAGGAAGTTGGTGAGCGAGTAGTGGCCCACGCCAAGCTGTCGCGGTTGACGCGTCCCAAACACTCAACACGACACAAAATGATGAACAAATATCTGCCAGTCAAAATGCCGAAGTATTACATTTCGCCCGTCTAACCTTGTCGCGTTAGCCGGGTAAGAGACGGCCCTGTAGGCGGAGAGCGACTGTTTCAGGCGACGAAACAGACAGGGGAAGGTTCAGAACAGCAGAATGCGGCGTTGTAGCGACATAATAGCGGACGGTTGCAAGGACAAGGTGGTATTCAGGCTGAGGTGTTGTGAAGGGCGACAAGAGTGCGGGGATAGCGAGACAGCAAGGCAAATACGAGTGAAACAGGGCGGTCGCTAATTCCCGGCCGAACCAAAGTGCCGGGGGTCACCAGAGTGTTGGTAAGGCAAGTGCAAAGGACGACGCTGCATGAACACTATTCTTCCCTTTTCCGCCATTATACACACCTTTCGCGAACAACACGCAGCTTTTAGCGAGTGACATCTGGCCTTTTGACAGCTATTGACCAGGGAGTCGGTGATTGCTAGCATGAACTGGCGCCGTGTTCGTGCGTCAAGGCTGAGTTGGTGTGCAGCGAGCGAGGACATTCGTGGACTACGAAATGAAGCGCGCGCAGGGCTCACTTCAGACGCGTATGAGACGAACGGACATCATGGCCTGGTCTCCCAGCTTGCTAGCGCAAAAGAGAAGGATATTAGGCGTCATGAAGATGCTGTCAGGCTACGCGTGATTTGGTCGCAAAACACATCGATGAAACAAATATACGACGACGAAGGATAAATGACTAGGTGCAGATGTCGCATCCAGATACAAGTGCTTAGTGAGATACGGAGACGCCGATTGCACTGACTGGGTGCATGCTGATAGACTATACCCAACTTCCAGTCTTCATGCTCGCGGAGTGGTGTGCCTCTGCCGGCTCCAAATGCAGCTAGCTTTCACATATTTACTTTACAGTAAGGTGGCGTAGGTATCGCTTACTCCTTTGAGTATTCATGCTAAGATCGCTACGAGCAATGCAAGAAAATCGATGAAGGACCGGGTTGCTTGGCCGGGCGGTGTGAGAGCAAAGACATCCAGCTTATCCAGCTCTTACACTCATTGACGTACACTAGGTTAGCGCCCCCTTCAGTCACACAACACACGCCATACTCTTCTAGAAGGACACGGCGTCCCAACTGACCGGTTTACACTCGATTCCAATAAGGTTAGATGTCTCTTGCAACATTCAGGCGCTTTGGAGCACCCGTGCACCCAAACGCCTTGTGGAACAAACCAGTCTGTTCGGCGTCGCATATGGCGTGGTTGCCCAAAACGCAAAGCTATGTATTATCTTCATTATTCGCGGTGGCGGCGCTTATGCCGTACAACCATACACAAAAACGTTGAAAGAAGCACTGCCGTCAATGTTACCGATACCTGCACGAGCTACCAATCTGTCCCCTTCTACGACCCGAGCAAACCAGCGGGTACGGCATTCCCGGTACCTTTGTGTATCCCGACTAACAGCAAGGCTTTGGAGCACGAGCACAGAGTACATAATCATACGATTGATGCGTCGCAATCAGCACGCAGCTAAGGCATAGCTGTCCATGCGACTTAGCACCTCGACTGGACCTCTCGAACGAGTCACGACAGTGAACTTCTCCATGCAAGGCTCAGCCAAACAAGAGTTTACGTGCTAAAACTTGTAGTAAGATGATCAGCGTCTACACCGACGCTATCGAGATATTCCAGATACGGTAGTACCAGTGTTCGGTAACCTAGGTCGACAACCAACACGCTTCGGCAGCACGAGCTACTTCGATCGTCAAAGTGCAAGCTCCATGCCTGATCGAGTGCGCATTTCCTGCATACAAACACGTTGACAGAAGAGGCGCTCAAGTTCATGAGCAAATTCATATTGTTAGGCAGTGGGGCACAAACTAGAGATTGCACCATCGATTGAGCAACCACTTGCATGGCCGATGAAATTGAACTTACTGCATTTTTAGGTATGATGATGCAAGCTGGGTGGTAACCACACTGCTGCCTGACGCTCAGCGTTGCGTCTCGGTCATTTTCTCGCCCCTTCAGCATATACAACCCATCTTGGAGCGGTGTAAATAGCTGAACGATATGTGTATTTATGAGAGGGATCTCCAGCCCCGGCAGTACGGTGCGCTATCCTATGGTGAGTTGATGGCTGACCCAACTAGATGCGGCTAATGTCAATGGTATAGAAATCTAGCGGAGACTCCCGAGTTGTAGAGGATTTCGGTGCCTTCTCCGAACACGCTAGCATCGGAATCTATCTTCCATCAAGTACGGTACGGAAACCAGCCTCCCGCGACAGTAGGATTATGACGTGCAAGGTAATCAGACTTCATCTGCTAGTCTCCCACAAGCTGCTGTCAAGCGCGTGGTCGAAAGTTTAGTTTGTAAAACAGCCAGCTCCTCGGCCAAGTTTGTATGGGACGGCCTCGTCGAAGGCATATGGTTACTAAGATTGATTCCAGGAAATAGCCTTGGTATAACCCACGACTTCACCAACTTCCAGTAATCACATATGGCTCGATGCCCTGGGACCCACCCTGAGGGTGGATAGCAACTACGATTCCAAATCTACCCGCCTCGAAATCGAATTTGCTTGACTACCTACTAGCTTTTGCGTCGATCACCATCGTTCCATTAATCACCAATGCGCTAGACCCATTGCCATCTCTCCCTTATCCATCTCAACACATACACTAGAGCGACGAGTACCGGTACTTCGATCAAAGGACCCACTGTAGCGGCCAAAGCCTGCCCACTCCCTGCCCCATATACCGCAACAACTACCGCGATAGCAAGCTCGAAGTTGTTGCTCGCAGCTGTGAAGCTTTGCGTACAACTGACCTTGTACCCAAAGCCCATCTTCCAGCAAAACCACACCGTGCTCGTGAAGATGACCAGGAAGTAGACGAGTAGCGGCGCACAGACTCGCAGGACATCCGTGATCTGCCTGACAACATGCGCTCCCTGGCTGGCAAAGAGAACAATGATGGTGTAGAGTAGCCCGATGAGAGAGAATGGCGCAATGTAGCGGATGAAGCGGCGTTGATACCGGTCTTCTCCCAGCAAACTCCGTAATCCTAACCGCGTCATTACCGCTGCGCCGAGCGGTATACCTAGAAACACGCCCACGCTCTGAGCAACGCCTTGATACGATACAGCAGTCTTCTCGCCATGGCTGACGACCTGTATGTAGAAGACGGCGAAAGGGGCGAAGAGCACAATCTGCAGGATTGAGTTGAACGCCACAAGTACGGCGCAGTAGTCGCTATCTCCCTGTGCCAAGTCCGTCCAAATGAGCACCATAGCAATGCACCGCGCGATGCCGACGAAGATCAGGCCTTCGCGTAGGTCCTGGCGGTCGGGAAGAAAAGCCCAGGCAAGCGCCACCATGAAGAGTGGCGCAATGATCCAGTTCAGGACGAAGGAGACGGCGATTTGAATCCAGAGCTCTTTGGATCTAAGCAGCAAGTGCAGCGTCTCGTAGCGGACTTTGCAGAGGATAGGGTACATCATCACGAGGAGTCCGATAGCTAGAGGGAGACGGTCAGTATAAACTTGACATGGTCGGAGTTTGGCCCGTACCGATCGGTATACTGACACCAACGAACTCGCCCTTTTGTAACGCTGGTCCGACAGAGTCGATTGTGTTGCCGAGGGCGATACCTATTCCCATTGCAAGAATGATCCATACTACGAGAAAGCGATCGAGGAACGAAAGACCCTTCAACGGCGGGAGTTGTGTATCTGCATCGTGAGTCCCTACCATGAGGTTAGTTTTCCTTTTCGGTAGACTGCAATTTGATCCAACTCACCTGGGCCGTTCAGCGCTATTTCACGTTCCCCCTCCTTCTCAACGTCGTGGTCGTTTCCTTCATGTCCGTTCTTCTCATTTTTAATTACGCCGCGTTCGATTGTATCCATTTTGGTTCTGTTTCAAAACATATATTCGATAGTGATGGATGTTCGCAGTCTCGTCAACGCGTGCTATAAGTCAGAATTGGAGGGTTGTATTTCATCCAATCAACGGTGGGCAGTGACATTCTTCCGCCAAGGCGCTATGGGTGGCATAATTTTGGCGGTCGGGAATAATGCCGATCGTCACGATCAAGGACTTTGGTCTTCTGGCCTTATCTTTCTCCCTTAACAAACCGAGCACTGCCCATCTCGCAGCTTACTAATGCGCTTGGGAAAACAATGTTCATGCTGCTATATCTCTACCGACCAGCAGATGGTCCAAAGAAGATTTTTTCGTCAATTAAGCAGTCACGCCGCTTTCCTTCGGAACGAGCGCCGTTTTGCTCGAGCGCTGTAGCACGTTAATCGAATTCGTAACGGCAACTAAGATTCGAATCAACTTGTTGCACATCGCAAAGATGACTTCACTCCCAAGTTAATCAGATGAGATATACTGGGTCCAAAGACACAGCACTTTCTTGTTTAGCACATTCGGAAGCTTGACGGTAGTGGTAGCTATCAATACTGGCTTGATACCTATGTACCTGAATTCTGACTGTCCTTATACAAGCATCGATCGCGATGCTTCGCATGATATCTACTACTCAAGGCTTTGTATGACATGTACTTCACAAGAAGATTCTCTGTTCATCAAACTCGATATCGTTTGGAGGCCTAGAAGTATTAACCAGTGGTCCCAAGACGGTCTTCCAACACCTCATGCATACCATCTTTTGCAATGACTCTAGCCATATGCCATCCGTGTTACGGCGACCCTCGCTCTTTTACTCCATAATTGCTACCTATGGTCCCAGCTCCGTTATGCCAGAGCTCACGTCCCATCTTCTCTCCCGACCGTTCACTTCTTATGCAAATCTCTCTTCATCACCGAGGCAAGCCATTGTAAACTCCTCCTCTCCTTCTTCGCAGGCCCCGCTTTCCACGACGCAATAGTAGCCTCTCTACACAACGGTCCGCCATCTTCTTCGTTCTCCAAGAGCGCAGAGTCGTCGACGACGATGAGCTTTTGCTTCCGTTGCGTAGCACATGTGTCGGAGGGTAGTGGAGACCAGCATGGCATCAAGGATGTGCATTGGAGATATGATGCTGGTGCAAAAATGTGCGAGAGGAAGTTGACGAGGATCTCGGAGAGGTGGCCGCAGTCAATGAAAGCGTTGTGGTGTTGGGTGTCGTGTGAGAGGTCTGTGTGTTGTGGCCTGGGATGCGCGAGCATGGTGTTGTGACTTGACGCGTTGGGGGTTTTTGGGAAATGTGATATGTGTGACCGTATATTGATCGCGATGGATGTAGATAGAGTGGAGATAGTGATTTTCGTTGTAGGCAACTAATGCTGATGACGATGATTTGATGATGTCCTTATATTCCAAGCAGGACGGACCCCATTTAACTTGCATTAACATGGAGTACATGGCTAGTAAGCTAGCTACATAGGTGCACGATCGACGAGGGTCAAAAGATTAGCAGGAGACATTGTGCGCTTTAACATGTGCAGGCGACGATGAGTGACCGGGAATGTTGATGGTGGGGAGATGTGTGGCGTGATGAGCGGAAGCATCCGATCTCACCACACACGGGTCCTGAGGCATCAGGATCTTAAGCGACAAATGAACAAACGAACGACGATTTGGAACGAATGTACATTCGTATCTCTCTCTAATTTTGCGTTGTGGTATCTTGATGCTCACCATGCTGCCGCTGCTGGCAACACTTGCCCTTCAATCTCCTCACAGTGCAGGCGGCATCAAACTTGCAAACTTGCCCACTTCAACCTTAATGTTCCTCTGCCTTCTTCCCACTGTGATGCGAGTTCGGCCATATTAGCCTCTTAGTACATCTCTGGACGGAAGCTGAGCTATGCGATCATTGGTAGATGCTGAGAAAAAGGAGCTGTACATTCAGTGATGAGAGTAAGCTATGCACGTACGCCACCCAGCGCTATTGCTCCATCACATGCTACATCAAGTTATAATTTCGAACGCATCTATTATTATAAAGTTCATAAAGTCGCGCAGTCCGAATTGGATCTGCGCCAGAGATATTGCGCGATAAAGAAATGCAATCCATCTCGTCCGTCGAGATGATCCAGTTCCCATTTTGACTACCTGAACGCCGTATAAATGCCGTATGTAGATTCCAGCATCGTGTTGGAAGTCGAGAGCTAGAACCACAAGTCCGCGTTCAACCCGCCTGCTTGATCTTCAGGTCCATGACATACTGCATCAAGCTGCAATCATCGCACTTGACAAGTGCCTGAAGAGCCTTGACCCTCGTCCGAAGCAGTTGGTTCTCATCAGCCAAGCTCTTCTTATCCTTCTCCATCTGCCTGATGTATGCAGTCGCTGACGCTAGGATGACAGCTTTGCTGGGCTTCGAAGGTGTTGGTAGATCCTCAATGTCAACGCCGTCGCATGCGTGTTGGCCTTGCTGCAGAGACGGTACGACGCGCTTGAGGGAATCTAGTTGCGTGTTCAGCGACTCGCGATATTTGCGTTCGACTTGGTTGTGCGGGAGTCGCCGGCGAGATTTCGGCTTCCCGTCATCATTGGCTTGGGGTGATTCTTTGGCGGGCGAGTCTTCGGATGTCTCGCTCTTCATCCGTTGTCGGTCATCGTTGGGAGAGGTGTTTGTGTGATTGCTCGAGAATCGGCGGCCTGAGAAGCCGTTCGCAGATGCGTCACTTCCCAATCGCTTCTTGGGTCGCGGTTGAATCTCCACAATGCCATCTTCGGCAGTAAATTCTTGCGGTTCAGCAAGCGGGTTGCTGATGCTCGGTAGGCTGTCTTGATCAGCGAACAAGAAAGGGGCACACTCTCCACCACATAAGGACGGGTGAGGTGGTGGACCCTCCTGGTCATGGTTGGGACATAGTGGTGAGGTCCAACAGGCGGAAAGTATATCAGGCTTGTTCTTGTTACGCTTGGTGATGGATGCTGTTGAACTTTGAGTTCTTTCGAGACCCGGCTTCGAAGTTGTTGAAAGTTGCTTCGGCCCATCCGGGAAAGTGAGGTCTTCGACGAAACCTGCGTCCAAATTGTTGGGAAACATGGACTCATAGGCAGGATTGGGGAATGTGGTGGCGCGTTGCAGTGCTCGTCTCTGGCCCGGCGACATGTGAGGTGATGGATTCAGTGCGTTCACCAGCAATGCTGGGGTCTGAGATCCGAACTGGAAACCCGAGATGGGCTCGGGAGACGACTCTGTGGTGGATTCACCACCACGTATATTGTGACCGAAGGGTTTGAGGACCTCAAGGTCGCTCAGTGTGTAATCGTTTGGCAGGAATATAGAGTCGTCAAAGTACGGATCGGCTGATGTTGCGTTCAAGAGAGAGTCAAAGTCGGTGACGTCTTCAGGCGAAGAGCCTGATGTGTCGGTCGAGATAGACTTAGGCATCTGAGAAGTGGGAGGGGCTGATGTTGGTAGCAGAAGATCGGGCCACTGGTCGTCCAGTAGGTTGAGACCCTCAGCATCGAGAAATGCGTCCCAATTGAGAGCCATGCTGACTATCCGCGGGTGGGTCGTTGCACGAAAGAGCTCACGCGTTGATCAGGAGATACACTCGCTTAAGGCCACACGTGAGACTTGTCGCCGGAATGAGGGAAGCGGAAAGAGCTGGGGTCGAGGATATAAGTCCGGCACTTCCTTCGCTTTCGGTGAGTTTCACAAGAGCTATAGACTGCAGGGTAAATTAAGGAGAGGAGAGAACAAGACCCGGTGTGCGAGGGTCTATTGTTATCTTTTCCGGGGATAGAGCGTTGATTATGGCGCTGATTATGGCGCTGAGCAAGGCACGGTGTTACAAAGCTCGGCGACAGTTGCAGGCAGTTTGTGGGCGATAATTCACAACGTCTTCGAAGTCTCGACTGGCCAGGGGCGCAAAGAACGAAGAGTTTGGTCGCTTGAGTATCTTGGTGTAGGTAGCGCGAGCGTGAAGTGTCGAGGTTGCAGTTGCGGGCGGAACCAGATGGGCATCATCACACCACCAGAAAGTGGCGTGACATTTCGGGGGCCCACTATTATCCTTTCGAGGCCGAGCGCAACATTAAAGCTCGCAATGGCGCGCTCGGGGAACAGATAATGCCGCCTCACTGCCCGCGAAGCCTTCAAGGGCCGTCGGTCTGCACCTGGGGTTCGTAGAGCATTGCATGGAGACCCCGTGGAGGGTGCCACGTTGATGCGGGAGCGAACAACGCTCCCGCTAGTCGCCTCGGCTATATCGCACACCTGTGTTTCCCTCGGGTTCAGAGGCATGGCACAAAGGACGCCTGGCCACATCAATATCGGAGGTTGTAGGTCTAGATAACCATAGTGAGGTTTGTGCTAACAGCAATCGAGGGAGGTAGGTCCATTTTCCATAAATGTAACCGATAATCAGACCCGGCCGTCAGTAGTGACACCAGTCTGGGAACTCCACAATTCTTTCGTCAACAGTCATGGCCCAACTTCAATTCCGTTGAATTTTGGAACGGTATGAAGCGCTTGAAGATATGCGTTTCATAACACAGAACTATTACTGCATGTGCCACGATGCTGAGCGGTGCTACCCGTGGACACCATCGTGATACGGCAAAAGGGGGTTCATTCACTATCCCACTTGCTCCCGTTCCGAGTCCGCAGTCGCGGAAAGCGGGGTGCAAGATCAGGTGCCGTTCTTACTCGGACGCAGTCAAGACTAATGCGTGTACATCTTCGTTTGCTTGCCGCAAGCAATCGAGGACATCGTACCTCGGCAGTATTGATTGTAACGTCCATCCTAGTCCATGATGCCTCACACCATCAGAACCACTGGGATCGGATCAGTCCTTTCGCGCGCTCTTCTTCTTGCCGCTCTCGATCCCGGGATTATCGGTCGATGGCATAGTGGACAGTACTCGTTGTATCTCGTGAACCACTCGTCCAAGCAGTGCGAGTGAAAAGCGTGAGAGCATCGGAGGCCGCGGACCTGGGCGTCGTCGGCAAACTCGTCCAAACAAATGGCACTGGGAATAAATTAGCTTCCGCGTAACTCAGCCCTGGTGAATCGAAAGACTTACCATAGCGAATCCGACGTTCGAAGTGACCCTGGATTCTTCTCCTTTTGGCTTTCTAACCAGTCATAGAAATGTTGAAGTTTGATGTAATGCTCAAGCTCGTCCTGTCGCGTCTTTAGCCGCTCTTCTTTCTTGACTGCCTCTTCGCGACCTAGGTAGGGCATTATGAAGCATCTGCAACGGTTACTACGCATTAGCTCAGACATATGAACAGCCGTGTATTCTGCAGGCCTGTGGACTAACATTATGATCAGCGCAAGAAACATGATGATCAAGACCGAAGGTACGATGATAGCGACGACTATAGTGCTGCTTTTCGTAGCCGTCAAGGGTTCTGTTTCTGTGATATTCGCCATAGTGATTCAGACCTAGGATGGAAGCCGCCGTTGAACGAATGGTGCTTTTGAGGGAACGATGAAGCTGCTGGCCTTTCGATGCGATCGATGCGTATATACGACCTGTCAGATCTCCAAAGTTAACTGTTCGAGCCTCGTGCAGATTAGAAATCGTCGGTTGTGTTCATGATCAAGCGCGCATATGGAGGAAGGCGGAAAGTGGGGAGAGGGGATATCAGCCCTGAAATTAATAGACTCCTCATCTGATACAAGGGATTACGAGACCAAGGTCGGTGTCTGCAGCTCAATCTAGCGAACACAACTTAGTCTGGCCTACCTCTGTCACGCGACCTCTCAGGATGCTCAATTTGAACCAAGAACAAAGTTGTTGAAGTTTGCCCAACCGGATTCCAGGGATCGTACTCTTGTGACGCGGGGTCAAGAGTTGCTATGGCGGCCCGCGATCATGACGGGCAAACCGTCCGCTTCGTGGCACATTGCGCAACCTGTTGGATGGTATCCAATAGTTCCTGACGGTACTAGAAATGCATGTGAAGAGCAGGGGATGGCTGAGATCAGGAGAGAAGAAGCGCTACCGTATGCGGGGTCGATCAGATGGGGTCGATTATAGTGGAGACTTCACTGTCGTCACATCTGGCACTGCTTCACGACGTGAACATGACCTTGCTACTACCCTTTTTGCATTTTCACTCTCGTGCTTCCGATAGATGCGCCCTTGGTTGGGGTGCTTGCTAATTTTTAGGTCGTGAGGTCACCAAGCATGGCAAATAGCGATGGACTCCTCACAGGTCGTGACCATTGCCACCCGGGCTGGACGTACTGTCACCGTCGCTGTCGCTATCCTCCGAAAAATCCGACGAACTATCCTCCGAGTCTTTAATCGAATAAGGTGAGGTGTCATTGTAAGTGGAGCTTAAAAACAGCGTCCTCAGCTACGATCACCAATTACCCAATGCACACTTCCTATCTGTAAGTTGTTACCCAAGAGACCTCACAAGATTTAGAACGTGTCAAACTGCGGTAGTGTGTATTTGTGGTTTAGAATTTTTTTAACATTAACAAATATGAAGCATCCCAGCCCGTTTCCTAATGGCCAGAACGATAGCTTTTGAAGAACTAAATACACTTTTGCATCAAGTTTCGAACCGCAGACACAGCAGATAGGCCTTTCCCTTCCTTAAATGACGATCGTCATTCGGCATAGCATAAATTACGGCTACATCCCCCCTTCGCATACCCCTCATTACATATTCTCGTTGCTCCTTTCCCCTCTTCGGCACCGCTTAACTCCTTACCATCTTTTTACTCCCCAGTAACAAAAAACCTCGATGCAAACACCACATACTCCTCCTGAAACACTCCCTGCCGCTCACCCTTCACCTGTCTTAACACTCCTATATTACTCCCCTTGTTCTCGCTCTCCGCATACGCAATAACACAATCGCGATTCAGCGGCGGGTTACTTGCAGTCTTGAGACGATCGGGGCTGCGAGGTGGTCTTGGTAGTTTGCGGATTAGAGCCTTGCGCTTCTTTGTTTTGGGCGACACTGAAGCTGAAGACTGGGCCGTAGACTTGGCATGGGATTGGAGAAGCGGTGTTGTGGATGAGGCGAGCTTCGTGGGAGAAGGCGTTTGATTTGGGCGGTGAAGGGCAGGGGGGTTCTTGCGCTCGGGCGAGCCGTCTAGCTGTGCTATTAACGCGGTGGCTTCGGGGGACGTTTGATTGTCTTCTTGAGTTAGACGAGCATTAGGGTACGACCCAGGCGCCACTTCAGGCTCAGGACTCGCAGGTACACTCGAGAGCGGAGACGAATTAGCTGTTTCCGGCACTCCCAAGCCATTGGCAGCAGGCTGTAGTGCGATAGCAGATGTGTTGTTTCGCTTGACTGGGGACCTCGATCGTCGCAGCCTCGCTGATGCTTCCCGCAACATCGCCTCCGGGTCGTCGAAAAAGAAAGGCATTGCCTTTGGGCCCTGAACATCGAGAATGCTATTTCCGGATGCTGTACGCCGTTGAGGCATCGGCCTTATGGCACGCAAAGAGGCCGTTTTTGGAACTGTTATAGGAGGCTCAGTCTGCTTGGTCGAGGTATCGTAATTCTCTATCACTGAGTGAGAGTCTACGATGGGCGCTGTCGCAGATTGACGATGGCCGTCCGACTGTTCCTTATTGATATCCATGGACGAAACAGTGCTGACTTGATCTACTGAAGATGTTGGTGGTGGGGTGTTGATCGTGACAGTACTCCTCTGGGACCACTGAGGGTCCGTGGGACTCTCGACGAATATCGAAGACCCTGGAGTCGGCTCCTTACTCTCAGGCAATCCGTTTTGAGACGGGTCATCATTCGTACAGCTCGATTCCACAGTGATGCGCTGTGCAGTAGCCCAGCTATGGTCAATTAGTGTCGTACCATCTTTCCCCGAGATAACAAGTCGATTGACCAAGATACTCGGGCGGGGCTTGTCCTGATCCACAGATTCAGTATCTTTTCGAGGAGACACACTGCGCTTTGGTTTGGTCGGCACAGTGTAAATCCCGGCTGGTGGCAAAACCCTGGGACACCTTATGCCGGGTAGATGGTAATTTCCAGGAACAACGAAATGAGGAGGGGGTGTAAACTGAGAACCAAACGAGTTCCGGCGTGCTTGCTCAGACGAAAAGAAGGACGCCGGGTACGGGGCGGACTCAAAGAGAGCCCGGTTGGTCTCTGTCGTCTGCATAGAAGAAAGAAATGGAGGACGTTGGGTAGCCATGTGGCTTATCAGATCGCTGGGCGCGGCTCGTCCCAAGACTGGATCTGAGAACTGGAGAGCGTGGGGCGATGGACGCATCTGCGGAGTGTGCATATGCGGGAGCAGGTCGGGGTCAAGGCTGCTGGAAGTGCCATTGAATGCTTGTGTGCTGTTTCGGCGTTCATCGCGTGCGTGACTGTTTTCCTTCGGGTGCTCCTCGTGGGTTCGACGACCACGCTCAGAGGAAGCAGACAGATTGATAAGACCCGCAATTCGAGCCACCGGAAATGAGAAAGCTGGACGGGCCTTCGTCACTGTTGAGGGTGAACCTCTTGATTTGTCCTGGACAGGCGGAGGTATCGACGGGATCGGAGGGCCCATAAATGAGTGATGCGAAGCTGAGGCGGGCAAGACGTCCGGCATCGACAACACGCGAGGTGCAAGAGCTTGTCGCTTCGGCTGAGGCTCGTAGTCCGCATCACTGTCGCACTCTGCGTCCACCTCAATCAACTCTGGGCTAGGCTTGATGAAATGCTGGTGCTCGGAGTCGCTGTCGCTTTGCCCGATCTCCACCGCATGCGCGGGCTTCGTAATGCCGTCGCTCCCGAGAATGAGCGGAAAGTTCCTGTCTGCCAGTCTTTGGGGCGCCTTCAGGTAGGTCTTGCCGCTGGTGATTTTCCTACCCTCGCCAGCGGTGATGACTACGTCGATGACGCCGAACTGCATCCCGTTTGATTTCTGCATGCCACGCACCTGGTCTGGCATCCGCATGCCTGCCAGTGCACTCAGAAACTGCGCAGTCGGCGGCACTTCACCCTCTTCGTCTATACCCCGCTCGCTCGCCTCCTTCTGCAGTGCCTGACATAGCAGCTGCCATCGATGCTCTACCGGGAACGTTTTTTTGCTCTTCCTCGCTGTGCCGTCTGCTGCCACTCCCGGCGGTATGATGATCCACGGCCGCTCAGCAAGATAGTCGACCCTGGTGCCTGCGAAGACCTGGTGATGTGACTTGACACCCGAGCGCACGTCATGGGTGGGCATGAACAGGCAGCCGGAGAGCTGTCCATTGAAGAGGACGTCGATTTTGAGGCTAGTTTTGTGGTTCCGCAGGCCTGAGACGAAGCTCTTGTCCGAGAGGTTGATGTGCAACACGAGCGCCTTGGGCCAGTCGTCCTCGCCGTCTTGATCTGCGCCTTCCCGTCCGAAAGAGCCTTTGCCGGCCTGTGCCTGCATAAAGGGCGCATTGCCCAGCCAGTTAAGTGCGAAGCCGGCTTCGTCGCCGGGGAAGAAGACGCGCTCCTCGGCAAGCAGCCTGCTTCCCAAGAGCTTTGCTTCGGCCGCCTCGCTCTGCTGCCGAGCCGCGTCGCCCTTCTTCAGCGTGATCCTGGGTGTGATGGCGTCAGCCAGAGGCATTGCGCCCAGATGCGCCGAGACGCCGCGCGCGTGGTAGGTGGGCATAGCGTTCAGAGAAATTGACGCATTTATGGTACAATATAGCGGTGCTAGACAAATGTGTAAATTCCGAAGGTTGAGTGGGATTGCTGGAGAGCTATTCAGAGTGTTTCAAGCTTGGCGGGGTATGGGGTAACTGTTGCGGTGACTGACCGCGTTTTCGCGTGACGTACATCGTGGGCTTCCCATTGCGGCAGGCACCGTCGGACGCTCTTTCCCCGCTTCTGCTCCACTGCACTGAATTGAACGTCTCATTACCCCGGACGTCATAGCTCTTTCGACCCACATTTTCGCTAAGTCTCTTTGGAGGTTGCTTGAATCGACTTGAGATGATTGCTCAGAGATGAGCCAGACAACGGCATGTGTGAATAGAGGAAAGACGAGATGGAAATGTGACCTCGTAGCCTTCGCTACCAGTACACATATCATTCTATGAGGTTCGAACAGAAATCGGGTATGAAGCAGAGAAATGTTTGGCCTGGTTACCTCACATGGCCCCACTAGGGTTGGTCTACACCGAATAGCAAAGAAGCAGTCTGAACATGTTCGCATCTCCCAGTTCCTGAATCACATCTCAAAATCGCCTTCTGGCTCCACAAAGCCCTGCCCATACTTTTGCTGCTCAGTGCCGCTCACGTCCCAGTCGTCCGTGATGATGCCAATCGGAGGGCCGCCGAGAACATCGCCCAGCTCCCCAATCGTCTTCTCATACACACTTGCGACACCCCATTCTTCCCATTTGTCGTCTTCCTCGTTGTCATTGTCTTCGAAGCCCTCGAACGTTACAGTTCCTTGGCGTCCACCCGCCTCGCTTTCCCCCTCTCCCTCAGTATCAGTGTCCATGGATTCGCCAACATCGCTCTCATCACCGAATATACTCTCTCCGCTCATGGCCCGCGTCACAGTCAGCCGTGTGCGGTCTACGATCCCCTTCAGCCGAACCTTGTCTGTCGTAGATACCGTCCGACCAGTCTCGAAGCCTGGCAGCGATTTGCCTGTCGCCGTGTCGAGGCCCGTGAGCAGCGAGGAAAATGCGTAGTCGAGCTTCGCTAGGAGGCGGAAGGTGGCCTGGGCAGAGGGCGTGGAAGCTCCGAAGAGAGGGAGGAAGTCGGCGGTGAGGACGGCGAGGTTAAGCAGGTAGGGTACTTGAAGGTTTGCTATGCAGATATACGTCAGTCAGACCCACGTCAAAGAGCGGATATAGAGCCTACGCGATCCAGATACCCAGACGACATCCAATAGCCCATCGAGGTCCTTGGCGACTTCCCAAAACGCCCTGTATCCCTCCTCCTCGCCCGGCACAGGCTTGACCTTGCGATTTGTCATACGATTATCGACGCGCTTTTGGATCTTGTTCACGCCATGGTCGAGGTATCTTATCAAGTCGCTTTCTCTCGGCCCCCCAGGCTTCAAAGGTTGTCGCCGCGGCTGAGGTAGCGGCGACGCCTGCTGTGAGGGCGCTGCGGAAGAGGCAGGTGGAGTGGGCAGGTTTTCGGTCATGTCGAGTTGACTACGGCGTTTCTTTGATCACGCGATAGGTGATGTTGAAACCGGACGTGGAGCGCTCAGTCTGCCGATCAGGGTGATAGGATGGAAAAACCTGTGACCAAGCAGTAGAAGGACTTTTTATAGAAGAGAGTCAAAAGCGGTATTGCCGCTTGCGAAGACTTATCCTCCAGTTACACGATTACTCTAGTCCTGCTACCGTGGCTCTCCAGCAGAGCTCTACTATTGTAGTAGAATAACCGCACTAAACCTCTAGATCACTTCGATAATTAGTCAACATCAGAATAGAGGTATTGTTAAACAGCCCCGCACTTAAAGTATACTGAAAGATGAGCATGAAGCAGTTGGTGATGGCATGACGTTCGTCGTTTGTTGGTGGAAGGCGCGGCCCTTGTCATAGCTCCTCCGCAGCCACCCTGACACGGCAGCACCAGCCGCTAGCGACATCGGCCCGCTAGATTAATTAGCGAAGACGCGCGCTGATCAATGACCAGCGCCCTTTTCCAGCACGCGCATGCGCCCTATGTATGTCTACGCGATGCGCATGCTGTGAGACGTTGAGATGCATGCCTAGTCCAGCAACCTGTTTGTAGAGCAGCATTCTCGCACGCGGAACGCTGGATTTGTCACAACACCCAATACAGCCATCCTTGCTCAAGGCAGCTGCTCAACTGTAGCGAAAACTCTGCTAGCAAGGCAGCATCGGAGGACTCCGGTTGTTAGATGAGGGTTGGAACGTGAGTTTTAGTAATGCTACCATTTAACGGCATAGTCAACTAGGCACGAGAAAATTTGCATAGGAGCCAATAATACAATGTATCCACCCATCGTGTATCCATGAATGTTCAAATGTTTGACGTCAGCAGGCAGGAACGTGATGTGCTTACCCAAGGTGTGCGAAGCATTTTAGGCGCCTCGAACGAACGACAGATCTCTTGCTTAACAGTTTCCGTCAGTTTGGTTGAAATGATCGGTACCCTTTGGATGCAGGTGATGTTCGATAAAAGTTCAGGACTAGCGTGCTTCGGAATTGGGTGCAAAGGGCGCGGGTCCACTCCCCGCACGGGCGTCATTCACTCTCCCGTCGGCCAAGCAAGTCATCCTTGAGCGCATCGTGCACATGCACCTCGCAGCCCTCCCATCACCATTCTGCCGTAGATGACTCAATCGGAGCATACCCGGTTGGCATGTATAAGGTCCGCAGGCCCGGGGCCCAAGCCTTTGCAGCGTTAAACTCCAGTAGTTATCTATCTAGCTGAGTCAGCTCCCCACCATCTGTATAGCACAGCTCTTTGTTTCCAGTTCGCCACCCATTGCGACGCACGCGACACCTTGAACATGCCTTCTTCCTCAGGCGTATTGGTGTCTGTGCAGTCAAATACAATGCAGTCAATCGGCAATCAGATAGGATACAAGGTCCGCAACATGGCCCAACATGGCCAGCCGGCCATTGACATTAACCTGGACGACAGCAATGAACAGCGACAAAAGTTTGTGACAAGCTACTCGTCCATGGACAGCATTGAGGGAACGGTAACCATCACGGCTGCGCACGACACAAGCTTCGAGGATATCGACATCGCATTCATCGGTGAGTAGCAGCACTTACAGAGCTTGTTTAAGTGCATAGTAACTAACATAATACAGGTACAAGCCAAACTATCGTAGACAGAATGACGACAACGCCAACCATGACAGGTCGCACAGAAGCAAATCATCGCTTCCTGACCCTCAGGCAGCCAATAAACGAAGCGCATTTCCCATCTACGAGGGTATTCAAGGCGGGGCGCAGCTACAAATTCCCATTTACATTTACCATACCATCACAACTACTTCCAAAAGCTTGTGCACACAACGTCGTTGCGGACCACATACGTGATACCCACCTTTCGCTACCACCTAGCCTGGGTGATCCCGATCTTGCTGGGTTCGGCGGCACATTGCTTGATGACATGGCTCCGGACATGTCCAAGATCATATATGGGATCAAGGTCAGAATTGCGCACACTCGGGGAATCGAAGGCATCGTAGTCCTTGCAGAGAAGCTGAAGAAGGTTCGCGTGAAGCCAGCCTTTCTCGAGCAGCCTCCGCTGAGTATCGACCACAACGACGAGTATCGAGCGCGGCAAGAAAAGACTATCAAGAAGGGCTTGTTCAAGGGAAAGCTCGGAACGTTGACGGCTAGGACGACTCAACCACAGCATCTTGTCCTCCCAGGTGCACGATCAATCGATGCCAAATCAATCACCACTATGGCGAAGCTGGTGCTCCGTTTCGACCCTACAGATGAGATTAACGCCCCACCGAAATTAGGTTCCTTGGCAACAAAGATGAAAGTCTCGACGTACTACGCCTCTGCCCCCAGGCAGAACTTGCCGATACGATCAAACTTCGGGTTCGACCTATCACAAGGTGTTTACACCGAGAGTATCCCGCTCTCGAGCCTGTGCATTGCCTCCGCCCACTGGGAAAAGCACAATGCTACCTCCAACTATTCCGCTACAGACAGCCTTGTCCGTCGCGATTCAGGCATCAGCGATTGCTCAGCTGCAAGCGATGCCGAGGAGGCCTTCGCAGCTGGTATCCTGCCTGCGTCCAAGGACTATAAGCAAGGCACATTCTACGCGGCCCAGATCCTTGTACCAATCACCCTCCCGATGAACAAGAATTTTATCCCGACCTTCCACTCATGCCTCATCTCAAGAACATATACCTTCGCACTGCAGTTCTCAGTGCACGGCGGTGCCAGGATGCAACTGAAAGTCCCGATTCAGATATGCGCAGAAGGCAGCGACACCGGAAACGAGAATGCGAGGGCAAGGAGCGTGGAAGAGACGGCGCTCAGAGCAGCTGTGGATATGTACACTCCAAGGAGTGTTGCGCCTCCTAGTTTTGAGGATGCTCGCCGGAGTGGAAGCGTGAGCGCGAGAGAGGAACTACCGCCGGACTACACGGCTTTTGCGCCACCAACAACTCGATACAGGGTATCGCACTCGATTTTCACCTGAGAAACCTCATGGGTCGCTGTTCGATGCCTTTTCACGGGGCAAAACACAGGCTTTTGACCTACGCCGACACCTAATAGCTGGGGAGATGCGGAGTGACGATAATGAAGCTGCGTTGCGCGACGCCCGGACGTAGGAACGGGTTACATGAATGAGCAAAATGATGTGGTACACATGCGGTCAATAATTTTCACTTTGGGACACTTTTTTCATGTTTCAAGTTTGGGATGGGATGGCGTTGGGCATTTGACGGTTCTCTCGATTCATGTAAGTTCTGTCTGCTAAATCAGACGCGAGATACCCAGTTACTACGACAAATTGTCGCATAGTTGCAATATAATACCATAATCGTACCTTGCTGCATTACTTCCATTTGCCAATAGCTCTTGGTTCTGCTGAGGAGGCAAGCTCGTGGTTTCCCATTGTGCGACTCCGACGTTGCCGTCACATTGGGCGACAGACCCATAGGTTCCCTACAATAGCGGACTCGACAGGTGGTATTGTCATCATAGAGATGCAACAACACATAATCCCACTGAATACTGCATTTTCCCGCCCTCGCTCTCAGCATGCCATCAGAGGTTTACTCCTGTACCATACCCAACGTTCCCCTTGCATTCGCATGTTCACAACCTTGATAAGGGCAATCGCATAGCGGTTGTCATGACTTGCAGACGTTCTACGACAACCAACCAGGTTCCGCTGGATACACATCTCAAACCATGGAACCGGATCCACACATAAGCGAACAGATCTTGACGGCTTCCGTGTTGTTCGGGACACGTTACACCGTCCCTGCCAAAATATGACCATCATCGCCGTCATTTAGCCCTGCGATGCCACGATTCCCGAATCTGTTTAGATCTCGCCAATCGCCCCGCAACAATGCAGCGACGACGACGACGACGACTAGCAACCGACCTGCTGTGCGCGAGCCAGCATCGCGCGACCGCGACCAAAGACACCAGAGCGTCATCTCGGACCAACCCGACCACATCAGAAACTACGTAGACGAGAAGCGCAAACAGGTCCAGGAACAGATCCGGGAACTACAGAGCCTTACCCAGGACGAGCGCTCGACGATTATTGTGCAGATCACGAAGATCAAGCGAGAACTGAAGACTGCGCATCGGGACTTGGAGCAGTTTCTAGTCAAGAATAGTAGTGGACTTGGGAAGGATGAGGAGACTTTGGTAAGAAATGCTACGAGGGATGCGTGGCGGGCGTATATGAGTGTGGTGAAACTTGAAGAGAGGTTGCGAGGCTTGAAGAGCAGGGGGAGCGTGTCAATGAGTCTGGAGGGGGATCAGGATATGCAAGCCAGGCATGGATGGGAGGAGGGGTATAGTGGAAAAGTGGATCATTGGGAAGATAAGATGAATATACCGACCGGAGCTTGGGATGTGAAGAAAGAGTCGCCGACGTCGCTCAGTTCGCGACGAACGTTCCAAGAGAGCGAACCGGACGAGGACGTGTTTCTCATGTCCGGTGCTCTTCCCATCGAAGACAACGACGGAATCGCTGGAACCGCACATGAAGAACCAGTACGAGACCCCCTCTCTGTCCTCCGAGACCTACCACGCATTCTCAACCGCGGAGCACTGTCAGAATCCACACCGAGTCTGGGCACATACCAAACCAATCCAGAGCAGATACCGCAGCCCAGAGAGGAAGTGAAGCGGCGGATACAGCAAGAAGAGTCCAGCTTGAACATCGGCTTGCACGAGCCCGATCGCGTGCGCAGAGGTAGCTGCAACGGTTTCGTGATTACTGAAATGACCATGAAGGGACTTGAAGACACTCGCTTTGTACAACCATATCTCCACTACATGAAGCTCCACGAGCTGCGGTACCTCAAAGAGTGGTTGGCCGATGCAGGACATATTACGCGATCTGGGCCCATCAGCCGTATGGAGAAAGCTCTTCACTGCATACAGCTCCTGCAAACGGGGTGTCGATACGAGGCGCTTGCTGTCATCTTCTCGCGTTCGCCTCGCCAGATCAAAGAAGCGTGCCAGGAAGTCATACGGGGCGTGCTACAATGGCATAAGGAAACGGTGCTCGACGATGAGGAGCAGGGTGAGCAAACGGCCTACATTTCCCTCTGGGGGATCTGGAATAAATATGTCGTGACCAACGGGAAGGCGGGACTGTACTACGGCTTCGGCTGGACGCAGATGGGCAAGGTGCTCGTGGCGCTGAACCTGTACATTGGACGCTGGCGCATGCAGGGCCAATTTGCCATGGAGGGGCCGGCATTTGTATGGGGGAAATTCTTCGTTTCGGAGGGCGATGGGCATGTTCCGGAGAGGGTGAAGGTGGATGAAATTGCAGGTCAATGCAAGGACAATGCGTGGCTCGATGACGATAGTAATAGTGCGATTGCTTCTTCCAACGCCATGAATGGGCAGGAGATGCCGCGCCAGGCTCGTGAGGGGACCAAATGGGCAGGTGCTGGCACAGTAGTCATCAATTGATACTTCACAGCCCCCATACGGATTGAAAAGTTTGTTCGGCGTGGTCAAACAGCCATGGACCTCGGGGCGCAAGTTTCGATACTAGTAGCACATGTGCGGTGATGGATCAACCTAGCTGCAAACCCGAATATAGAGATGCGCCGTCGTATCCTTATCGCAGCGGCACCGTGACGATGAGGGGAACCGGTGGCGCAGCGATTGGGGGGTCGCATCAGGGGATGGTGCAGAGTCGTGGGAGTGCCTGGTGTTTCACGTTGTTCTTGGTTCGCGGGCTGGCGCAAGCCACCCGCGCTCACTGCAGGTGAGACATCACGTTGTACGGGCGGTTGAGGGCAGCTTCGGCGTCTCTCGAGGCCAATTGACGGCCATTGATGTAGTTGTGGTATATGGTCAGGTCTGACAATGGGAAGGGGAATAGTAGCCGCAATCGATGATCGCCAGGGCACTCTATTGTCGGCGATCGGCAAGCGCTGTTTGTAGTTTAATGCACGGTGGCCAATGACGAGCAACAGGGAGCATTCTCGCACTAAGACGACTCCTTAAATCTCGCAGGACTGCCATCCCTACTGCCCTTCACATCTGTATCTCAAAACACGGTCGTGACGCTCTCTTGGACAGTTTTTCCCCTCATTCCTTTGCTCGAGAATCCACTCATTCACACTCGATATCCCAGTCGCTCCTTGTCTTTTACTCATTGCGCGTCTGGTCTACGCGCGATACCACACTCCTTCGACACATATACATATATACATACGATAGTAGCAATCATGAAGTCGTTCGCCATCTCTGCGGCTGCGGCGGCGCTCCTTATGACCGTCGCCAACGCGCAGACACACACGGCATGCAACCCGCTCAATACCACGGGATGTCCGGACATGCAGGCGCTGGGTGGCAATGCGACCTTCAACTGGAACAAGACAGGCATCCCGAGCGACGATAAGGTGTGGAAGAAGCAGAACCAGGGCAAGATTGACTGGAGCGAGAAAGGCGCGACGTGGACGGTGGAGCGATCGGGCGACTCGCCGACGGCGCAGTCGGTCTTCTATATGCTGTTCGGCCGCTTTGAGGTGGTGATGAAGGTGGCCAAGGGCACGGGCATCATCTCGAGCGCCATCCTGCAGTCGGAGGCGCTGGACGAGATTGACTGGGAGTTCCGCGGCAATAACGCGAGTATCCTGACCAATTGTGCGTATACATGACTGTTTGTTGGGCGGCGCAACTGACTCGATCGCAGACTTCGGCAAGGGCGATACCACGACGTACGACCGCGGCAAGGACTACAGCCTCGACTTCGCCCCCCAAGACGACTTCCACAACTACACCATCGACTGGACTAAGGACCGCATCCAGTGGTGGGTCGACGGCAAGATGGTCAGGATGCTCGAGCCTGCGGACGCCAAGGGCGGCACCAGATACCCGCAGACGCCCATGAACATCCGCCTTGGCATCTGGGCTGCGGGCGACACCAAGAACAACGACCCCGGCGTGGTACAGTGGGCTGGCGGCGTGACCAACTTCGACGAAGGGCCCTACACCATGACGGTGCAGTCGGTCTACGCCAAGGACTACACTGAGGGCGCCGAGTACTCATGGGCGGACATGGATCAGTCGGGTGACTGGGAAAAGGTCAAGGTCATTGCGTACGTGCTTCATAGCATCTCCAAGCTTCGGTTCTCATAGCTAACATGTACACAGCGGCAAGTCCAACGTACTCCAGGAAATTCAGTCCCCGTCCGGCGTCCGCAACCGCTTCCAGTCGCTCTCCAAAGAGGCCAAGATCGGCATCGCCGGCGGTGTGGTGGGCGGTGCTGCCCTCATTGCGTGTCTGGTGGCTATCTACTGTATCAAGCAGCGCCGCGCGGGCCGCAGAGAGCACCAGGCGCTGCTTGCCGATGAGCAGAAGGAGGCTGCGGAGCTGCAGGAGTACAAGTCGCAGATGCAGGCGGGCAAGTTTGGGTTCGGCTCGCACCGCTTGTAGGATGCCTGTGCAGGCGGGGGAGGGGGTGGCGGATGTACAATAGGAGTTTGCAGCTGTGTGTATTGTTTCTTGGATCGAGCTGCTGTTCCATATCATGTCAGTTTTACGATTAGTTTCTTGCTTCATATACCCTTCGTGCTATTTCCTCTCAGGGCTACAATTTGGTCTGCAATACAATAGCTAGATGTTAAAGTATGTACGGGGTGTTGCGTGTTCATTATAGGGTTTAGCATGTGATGATGGCTGGCTTTCTCCGCCAACGCCGGTATCCCGGAGTAGGGATGATTTGACGGGATATCAAATACCGTATTTCTCGTATTTGGTACTTCGTTTACGAGAGAGGCTATGGTCTAACTAGGCTTAACGTATTCCTAATGAGGCTTAGCCAATATGAAGTATGGTATTCCGTATTTAGTGTGGTATTGTACGAGATACGGCATATACTGGGTTCTTTTACTGAAATACCGTATTCCTCCAACCCTACCCCAGAGACGGGTGCGGCTTGGATCGGCCGAAAGCAGCCTCGGCTCGACGGTGTGGCGCCTTTGCACTGCTCGCTTTGCCCACCTTCGATGCCTCATACTCTCGCTCTCAGGGTAATATCGACACCATGTCCTTCTCACGCTCCCTCCGGCCGCTTGCACGAGTCGCGACTGCCTCGTCACGCTCCTTCCACCCCGCACCCCGCGCCGCGCTGCAGAGCCGCCGTCTTTCCGTAACCGCCGCCCGCCGCGAAACCCTCGACATCTCCGATGTGCCGCCCACGCCCATCACGCATCTCTCCGAGACGGAGATGCTCATGGGCGACTCCGTCTCCAAGTTCGCCAATGACGTGATCCTGCCCAAGGCGCGCGCCATGGACGAGGCCGAGGCCATGGACCCCGCCGTGGTCGAGCAGCTGTTCGAGCAGGGCCTTATGGGCATCGAGATTCCCGAGGAGTACGGAGGCTCCGGCATGAACTTCACGTCGGCCATCATCGCTATCGAGGAGCTCGCGCGCGTCGACCCCAGCGTCAGCGTCATGTGCGACGTGCACAACACCCTGGTCAACACGGCCATCCTGAAGTACGGCTCCGAGACGCTAAAGAAGGCGTGGCTGCCGCGGCTGGCGACGGACACGGTGGGCTCCTTCTGTCTTTCAGAGCCCGTGTCGGGGTCCGACGCTTTCGCCCTCGCCACCAAAGCCACACGGACAGACAGTGGATACAAGATCAGCGGCAGCAAGATGTGGATCACGAACAGCGTCGAGGCCAACTTCTTCATTGTCTTCGCCAACCTCGACCCGAGCAGGAAGTACAAGGGCATCACGGCCTTCATCGTCGAGAAGGGCACGCCCGGCTTCACCATTGCGAAGAAGGAGAAGAAGCTGGGCATCAAGGCCAGCAGCACCTGCGTCATCAATTTCGACGACGTTGAAATACCACAGGAAAACCTGCTCGGCAACGAGTTTGAGGGCTATAAGTATGCCATTGGCATCTTGAACGAGGGCCGCATTGGAATCGCAGCGCAGATGACTGGTCTGGCGCTCGGTGCGTGGGAGAACGCTGCAGGGTGAGTGTACTCATCCTCCACTTTACTACACGAAATACTGATAATCCAGCTACGTCTGGAACGACCGCAAGCAGTTCGGCCAGCTCGTCGGAGAGTTCCAGGGCATGCAGCACCAGCTCGCGCAGGCCTGGACCGAGATCCAAGCCGCCCGCGCCCTCGTCTACAACGCTGCTCGCAAGAAGGAGGCCGGCGAGGACTTCATCATGGATGCTGCCATGGCCAAGCTGATGGCCTCACAAGTCGCCGGACGTGTTTCAGGGCAAGCAATCGAGTGGATGGGCGGCATGGGTTTCGTTCGGGAGGGGCTTGCAGAGAAGTACTTCAGGGACAGTAAAATTGGCGCTATCTACGAGGGGACGAGCAATATCCAGTTGACGACCATTGGCAAGCATCTACAGAAGAAGTATACCAAGTAGAGCTACAAAGAACAGAAATAGACGCATTCAGACGTATTGAATCTTTGCAGCATCTTGTACTGCCCTCTGACACATACGACGGAACTTTCCAGGGGTATACAAGGTCAATAAAATCAGCGAAGCGCGACAGGTCTACTTATCACAGCCACGTATCTAACTTCTCTCAATCCTTGAATATTTCCGTCGTATGTGAAATCCTAACCATAAGACATGTGACAGATGGCGGTCTCGCTTCAAGGAGAGTTGCTGGGATGACCGATGCACTAGCGCAAGACCATCCAAGGGAACACATATTTTGACATATGCATGTCCATGCAGGTAGCTAAGTCTAAATTGCATCATCTCACCCAGATGTCAGCAAAAAAACGCTGGGCACATTTTCCGAGCTTCATGCAGTCACAAGCCGCCTGGTCGCGGCTGAGCTTGGTGGTGTCTCCCCACTCTCGGTCCACCACGACATTTGCTGCGGCGGCTGGCGCATATCAACAACAGGATCCAGGACCATCCATGCCCCAAGCGCGCCAACGCTTGTGCCTGCTGGTGTGATGTGTGCTGTCGCCAGTCTTCGTTGCGAAACACTTCAACACTCTTCAGCCTGCGGTTGCGCGCTTCGTGTGTCTTTTATCCTCTCTCTGCGGGTGGCTTCCCTTTATATATATCAGAACTCTCTTATATGCCCCCGCTAGTCCTATCACATCCCTGTTGTTTTCTTCTCGAGTCCTGCGTTTCACTCGCATGACCCGCTGGCCCACCGCCTACGACGTCTTTGACCCTATCGGTACGACAACCCACCACCGCCAGCGCATCCACCCGCTTTGAGGACAACTTCTCGCATAACTCCTGCGCGGGCTCCATATGGTCGCATAACCACGACCCAGCATGGCGCCCGTTCCCACGGCCAAGGACCAGGGCCGTCCGGGCGTAAGCGGCCGCTCACAGTCTGGCCTGGAGAGCTTACTGTCGGCAAGCTTCGTCAAGGGAAGCAGGTCCAGCTCGCGCTCGCGGCCATCTGCCACCCCACACTCCAACGTGGAACGGTCCATCTCGTCTCTGGCCGACAGCTTCATGCTAGAACATAGGGGCCCATCGTCGAAACCTCCACCAAGCGAACATGATGGCGGGACTACTTTGCATGTTCAATCCGACAAGGGAGAGAATGCGACCACTCCTATATCCAATTTGGCGCACCTCTCGTATATGAAGAATCAGCGCAATACACTTCGCGCCGAACTTAAGGCTCACCTAGTCGCGGGCGCCGAAGCAAAGCGATCAGTGACCTCTTTGCGCCGTCTTGCCTTTCGCATGGCTGTCAATATCTCGGTCAAGGAGAAACAGATCGCAACTAGTGCAAGGAACCTGGCGACCAGTCGCAAGGGCAACTATCTGGAGGGCAAAGATGCGGAGAAGAGAGTCGAGGAATTGAAGAGGGCGTTGCGTGTCGAAGAGGAGAGGAACAAGGAGATCCTCGAGGCTTTGGAGAGGGCTTCCATGTTGACGCTTCAATGTAAGTGTGTCGCATTCTGGCACTGGCTATGCTGATCCGATGCGACAGATTCGGCTCCAAAGCCCAAACCTCAATCACGACAGCAACGCAGTCTTCTTTCGCCCCCTCCCTCGCCGACGCGCTCCACAAACTACCCCACAAGTCCACTTGGCTCCCCCAGAACCCCACCACGACCCACTTCCCTATGGCACGATGTCGATTTGGAGCTGACACCAAACATTGCGTCGCCTTCCGAGATCCGCACGTCAGATAGTCGATTGATACGGGCGAAGCGCGAGTCTGATCAAGCGCTGACTGCATGTCGAAGTCGCATAGAGGAGTTGCAAAGCGAGTGTAAAAGGAGTCAAGAGGATGGCAAGCTACTGGAGACAACAAGGAACGGGCTGGAGCAGGAAATCCGAAGCCACCAGTCGCGCATTATTATCCTGGAACGTTCGAGGGCTGCCGTGGAAGAGACACTCAATGCCACCAGATCGCAATTGGATTCGGTGACGGACTCGGAGGAGAGGCTGAAGTGGAATCTGCAGGCCAAATCTGATGAACTCGCAGACTGGGAGCAGAAGGGCGAACACAAGCAGCATGAGATCGAAGCGCTACGAAAAGAGAAAGACACTCTGGAACAACACCTTCAGACTCGCAATGCTCAGTTTAGGGAACTCGAGATCAGCACAGCTACCCTGCAGGAGACTTTGCACTCGTTGCAAAGCAAACTCGAGACCGCGGAGCTACACGAATCATCGTTGCGAGATCGTCTTGCCGAGAAGGAAAGCACGCGCGAGGACTTGTGGAAGCGACTTGACCGAGGCACGCAGTATGTGGAACTTCTGCAACAGAAGATCAATGGGTATGAGACCGACACAGCGGAACACCTACGGAAGATTGAGGTTAGTGACGACGTTATTTCTGCACTACGCGATCAGCTCAAAGTGTCTCAAAGTACAAGTAAAAACACTGAGGATGCCTTCGTGACTTTGAAGGGGGAGGTGGCGCTTTTGCAGACTGATTTGCGAAGAGAGAACAATGCGCGCGATGCGTTGGTCAAGGAGCTTGAGTCTACACGGACTGAGCAAGCAAGCATCGAAGAAGAGCTTAGCACCATGAGAACAATTCTTCAGCAAGAGACGGACGCAAAAATAAAACTTCGATCGGAGCTGGAAACGGTACGCCAGTCTTACAATGCTGTGCAGGCCGATCTGCATAACGCTCAGGACCGCATCCGCTGGTTGGAGGGGGCTGATGCCAGCAGTCTAACCAAGTTAGATACCCTTCGCGACTCCAAAGCGGCGCTCGAAGCCGATCTCAAGGACGCCCGACAATTGATGTTCAAACTTCGTGAAGATCTACGGATGACCAAAGCTGAGCTTGTCGATGTGGAATCTGCGAAAGCAGACTTCCAACAGAAACTTAAGGTCTCGGAAGAGCGGGTGTTGTCACTCGAGAAAGAGCTAGATGATACCAGAACAGCAAAGTCAGAAGCCGACCAACGACACGCGATGGATATGCAGAAGAGCGAGACCCAGCTTCGCGAACTTGAGTCTTCCATGCTCAATCTACGGTCGGACCTGGTGTCGTCTGAACAGCTGGAGAAGTCGTTACGGGAGGAGCTGCAACGAGTGCAGGTCTCCAAAGACACGGTTGAAAGCGAACTTGGAGAGGTTGTTCGGTCGAAGATAAGCCTTCAAAGCGAGGTCGATCATCTCCAGTCTCGCCTCACGTGGACGGAGAGCGATCGCGATAATTTGCAAACCATGATTTCCCAACTCCAAGGCTATTTGAGTGCCAGCTCAGAGACGAAAGCCCAACTCGAAAAACGTCTGGTCACCGCGGCACATGAGAGCGACGCGCTTAAGACTCTCGTGTCAGAGTTAGAGTCCGCGCTCAAGGACGACCGCGATGCGAAGACGAAAGCTGAAGAAGCCCTATCGATCATGCAACTGAACGGTGAGGCATCCCGAGCGGAGATAATAGATCTTCATGAGCAGCTTGATGAGGCAAAAGCGACCAACGAAGGAGTGCAAGAGAGGCTAGACGAGGCTCTGGGCTCGAAAAGAGATCTTGAGAAATATCTCCACTCCACTCAATCAAGACTGGATAAGATTGAGTCTGAGGCAAACAGCGTTCGGTCACACCTTTCGACATTGCAAGACGATGTGGCACAGGTGCGACAGTCGAAGGAGCAAGTTGAGGAGCGCCTCAATATCGTGCAACGTTCTTATGAAGAGCTTGGCAAGGAGTTGGAGTCTACTCAATCAGAACTGTATGGTGTTCAGCTTCAAATTCCCGTGCTGGAGACGAGACTAGCATCTACCGAAGAAGAGCTCCAGGCTCTGCATCGAAGCAAAATGGCATCAGAGAAACAACTTGAGGAGGCATTTGAAGCTAACGAAACCCTGGAGAATGAACTCGGTCTTGCTCGCCAAAGCAAAGCAGAAATCCAGATCCGGCTTGATAGGGCCTTGAGATCCAACGCGCAACTGAGTGAAAATCTGAATTCAACTCGGTCACAGATGAGCAATGCCAACGCGGACAGTGCTTATCTCACGTCAAACTTGAGCGATGCGCAAGAAGAGCTGAAAAGCCTACGCGGGCTGAAGAGCGATGTTGAAGAGAAGTTGAGTGAGGCATTGGTCGTCACCGCGGGCGTGGAGAAGGACCTTTCATCCACCCGCTCTCGTCTCCAGGAACTTGAATCACATAACTCCTCGATTATTGCAAAGCTTTCCGAGACAAATCAAGAGCTTGCTGTCGTCCGTCAGCAAAGAACCGATCTGGAGGATAAGCTGCAGGGTGCTGAAAAGCGCGGCGAATCCTTCCAGGACGATGTTTCAGACATGCGCTTACGCGTAGCCGAGATGGAATCCAGCAGAGCTACCTTGGTTTCTCAACTATCAAGAACCGAGAATGAGCTCGCAGATTTGCGAGCCTCGCACACCAAGCTTGAAGAGGATCGCCATACTGCATTACAACGTACCAGCGACCTTGATAACGACTTGCGTGCTGCTCAAATGCGGCTTGAAGTCGCTGAATCCGAAGGCCTGATCGCGAATAACAAGCTTTTCGAAGCGGATAAAGAACTTACCTCCCTTCGCGAGGCGAATGCTAAACGTGAAGCTTCTGAGAAAGATTTGATCACTCGCCTTGTCTCAGCGGAAGAAGATCTAAATACTGTACGGGAGAAGAATACGCGTCTTGAAGCCTTCCTCGAGCGTGTAGAGTCAGACATGGCGACCGCCAATGCTGCCGTTGAAGAGACGGAGAAGCGCTACGAGGAGTTTGTGGAACAATCGCAGGCCAAGCTGGATGCTGCGAAGGGCTCCAAGCTCAGATACAAACGCCGACTGTCGGAACGGAACAACGAGATCGAGATCTTGATCAACGAGAACTCAGATCTACACAACCAAATCGGCGAGCAGACGCGCGAACTGGGCACTCTCAAGAAGTGTAAAGGAAAGCTGGCGGATGAGATGTCGAAAAAGGAGAAGTACATTGAAGAGCTTAGGTCGTCAAGCGACAAGCGGATAAAATCCTTAAACGTTGCTTACAACGGCCTGCGGAAGAAGTATGGAGAGAAGCAACAGCAGCAGCAATACCTAGACGCGGAACACAAGCGCGCCAGCCAGTTGGAAGTAGAACTACATACTAAAGCCACCGAGTTGCAAGACATGCAACACAGTAGAAAAGAGTTTGCGGCGTCTTTCACTGCGTTGGAGCGGGAGGTGCAGTCCTTGAGGGAGGACAAGAAGGCTTTCGAGCGCCTCGTCTCGACTCTACAAGAAAAGATCAGAGATCTCGAAGTTCTAGAGGAATGGCACAAACTCCCTTTAGAAGTCACCCACATCCACACCAGCTCACCACGCCACATCACAATCCAAGAAGAGCCCTACGACACCGCGCCCTCCAGTCCTCTGACCGAGCACTCGATGAGCTCCATCGGGCATCCCAGCGTGCAAAATAAGCGACCAGAAATGCGCGCCAGCACCGTCTCCTACGGCGAAAATCTCGATGTGTGGGCCAACGATGTAGAACACGTGCGCATCCAAAGGAACGAGACGGCGGTTCAACTCAAGGGCATGAAGAAGACGCGGCACAATCTCAAGAGGACGTTGAGAGATACCGAGACGCAGCTTTATCAGATGGAGAAGCAGGGCAAGCCAGCGTAAGTCTTCTCTCGTTATAGGATTGAACGGTGAGTAGCAGTTCTAACGCGTAATAGCAAACGTCCGCAAAACCTGCTTAGGAAGAAGAGCCGGCCTGTCACACCTCACTTATCTACAGACCCATCTGAAGCTCCAGCATCGCCGTCACCGCAGACACCTACCCGTCCTGTGACTTCTCACGGCGTTTTTTCCTTTTCATCGCCTCGATCCACTGTGGCCTCGAGGCATAGCACATACATATCTTCTTCTTCACCCGCGCCTGAAACCGAACGACCTAAGACTTCAACAATGCCGCTTTCCAAGCCTGATCGCTGGTTCACGCCCCCGCGACCTAATACGAGCCACAGTCTGGGGAACATACTAGGTGGGAGGCCGACTACGAGCGCGGGGCTTAGGGAAGAGAGTGCAGGGAAGTCGAAGGATAAGCGACGGTGGAGTTTAGGGTTACGCGGCCTGTTCCATAGAATAGGGTAACGGGGGTTGTTGTGAATATAGGTGTAGGAGTAGGGTCCTTATATATAATACCCGGTAGATATATTTTTATTATTTACTTTTCTACACATAAACATTGTAGAGTAAGACTAGTTAGATCTTACTGCAAATTAGCAATAATTGCAGAGCGACGAGGTACGAGGAGTGATGCAATATCTCTTTGGGTTCTGAGAAACACCGGCTAAACTTTGGGCTTGTATACGTATAGCGCCATTTCCTATTGTAGAACGCCGACATGCCGATTATCAGCGAGATTACGTCTGTGCGCACCTCCGCAGCAAAAGTACGCACTTCCATCTTATGTACCGTAATACCTGCCCAATACTTCCATTTCTGCACCTACCCGCACCTACCTGTGTACCCAATTATGCCACCTCCTTTATGCAATAGGTGCGACACAAGCCTGCAGCACAATATTGATCAATTTGGGTTAGGCAGTTGGAAGGCTCGATGTGGAAGGTGTCGCAATTCAGCCTTGGCTGCTAAACGAAAGTCTCAGGCTGTAGTAACCCCAGCTCCAAAAAGACGCGCGCTTGCAGATATTACAAATACTGCCGATTGCGCGCCTTTCTCAAGTCCTGCGCCAGGACCGCTATCTTCCCTTCTCAATCCTCCTAGACCTGCTCTACAGCAGCGCCAACAACTACGCGCTCTATCTAGCGCTCCTAGCTCATTCAAACTTCAATTTCCCTACTCCCTTCTACCATCGACACCCTCTCAGCAGCCTGCAGCTAAGGCTATGTCTAGCTCATTTGACTTTCAGTTCCCATTCTTGCCTCAGCCATCTATTCCTACACCCTCATTGCCCTCACTGTTCAACGTCTTCCCGTCTAGCCAGCCTAGACTAGACCCTCCATCATTGCAGCCACACGCCTGTACCTACACCCACAACTTTTCTTCTCAGCAACCCCATGTGGAAGATGACAACAATGAGGACAATGAGTTTGGTATTGGCCCTGGTATTGGGCTTGAGGACCTTGAACAGGCAGAGCAGAACCTGTACGATATGCCAGAGCCACCTCAGCCTGTTTGATATGGAGAGGACCAATACCTAGCTGATACTGCCATCAGTGAAGCTGATTGCAGTCGCATTCACAATTTTTATACTGCTCTTCACAAGGTAGAGCTTGAGGACTGTGGCGTCTGCAGTCGCAGGTGGTTTAGCCTTAATGTAATCTCTGGGGCGTGTGACGATTGCCGGAAGGATCGCCGCAAAAACAGTACTGCTCCAGACTACGTACTGCTCTATGGCCGAGAGAACAACGTTGATCCAGGTATCATGCCGCCTTATCTACCTGCGCTTACTCCTACTGAGGAGATGCTAATTGCCAAGGTCCATGTGTTTATGGAGATCCGGCAGCACCGTGGCCAACAGTACAAATATTTTGGCCATATCTGTCACTTTGCTGTAAACATTGGTCGAGTTTTCAACGCCCTGCCACGCCTACCTGAAGACCTAGACATTATCATTGTTAAGCCACCTGCATCTGGAAATGATGACCCCAACGCTATTACTCGTCAATTTTGAAAGGATTACAAGGTGCGGCGCCCTGTTATCCTTGTGTGGCTTCAACACCTTATTGCCAACCACCCAGGCTACGCTGATGTTGAATTGGATCAGGGTGCACTTGACCGCCTACCAATTGACGACTTTGTAGATGATTGTTTCACTACTGTCACGTCAGGTAGTACTCCTGACTCTAGTCAAATACCAGAGGCACCATTAGCTCTACCCAATACCGCGCCCAATACCACTCCCAACAACAATAACAGCAACTATGGAAGCCATATTGATCCTGACAGCGACAATGAGGACGACCTACCGCCAGACACTTCTGCTATTCCTGATCTAGTTCCAGATCTTGGAGAATTTGAGAGTCTCTGCCGCAAGATCACCAAGAGAACACGGGATAATTTTGTCTCTATGGGAAGCGTTCGCCACACGCCCATTGCTGAGTTCAACAACCAAGAGCCTTTGTTCAGTCTTGCTTTTCAATCTCTCTTTCAAAATGGCGTAGGTGACTTTGTTTCACCCCGCATGCGCAAAGTCAGCTTTCCATCATATGTCAAGTTCTTGATGTGTTACAAGGATGGACGCTTTGCACGTCACCCACGCTTTCGATTTGCTGCGTTCAACCAGATACTCCGAGCGCAGTCTTCTGAGAAGGCTGGCTTTTTTGTACGGCGTCACAACAATGGTGATGAGTTCACTGCAGACGAAATTCAGGTTGCCTTCAATGGAGAGGACGGTGGTGTAAGGGGCCGGATCCTGAGGGCAATAGCTAGTGTAGAACCAGATGAATTTGATAGAGGCTCTAGGAATCAGAGCCTCTGGCTACTTATACTGCTCCGGCTGTACTTAACCGGAGAGCTGGTGGCTCCGAGTTAGCCAAGCTGGGTCCATACCACTGACCGGATTAAGTCCAATATCTGTCAGGGCCTCCTGCTGCTCCTGTTCCTGGGGAGGAAGATATTCTGGCTGCTTATCCTGCTCTGGCCGCACTAGCCGGAGAACTGGTGGCTCTGAGGCTGCACAGCCAAGTTTACACCACTAACCGGGCTGAGCCCATTACAAAGTCTGTCTTTAGGTATCTGTCAGTAGCACTAGGAAATGGGAGAATCGTGATGTATTAGTGCTACGGTGTGCGGGAAATCTATATACATGAAGTCGCGCGCTAAATCTCTATAGGGCTAGCGCAAGAGTGATCTGAGATGAGATGGATCGCGCCTTGGGCAGAATACCTGAGGGCCATGGCTGACAGTATCCAGCCGCTTAGCAGCATACTGAAATAATCCATTGACGTGTGCCCTGATCCGTAGTTTGTGGCCCATGTTGAGACTGTTGTCCATGTTATTCTGCAATGGCCCTAATCAGGTACCTTGAAATGCTCTCTATTGCTATCATCCTGTCCAGCTGGGAACCAGACTGCTACCAAAAAGAACATTTCCCCAGTTGCAGATTGATTGGAGACAAAGGTGTGAAGTGTATGTATGTATGTATGTATGTATGTATGTATTCATTTAATGTCCTATAT